>LIEC01010919.1:0-78531 GCA_001925005.1 Drosera capensis | reverse complement strand
GGGATTGTACTTCTCGATGAAAAAGTCTGCTCTCCTTTTCTAACCGAACATATGTATTGGTTGTTTTACCCAAAAATTGCCTTTTAACTTATTTAAGAATTGCCAAATAGGCCCTTAAGCTTCCAAGATAGACGAGTGGGATGCCCACCTACTTTGTTGTACACCATTGTACTGAACCCAACACGACTGTCAAAGGCTCCCACTCATGAATCTAAAAGGGACTTACTGCATGATATTACCCCGCATGGCGAGAGGGCCCCTTCACAAACATGGACATGAACCAACACATATGACACAAAAGGGAACTACATTCTAATAAATGTGCAACGCCTTTACTTATCAAGAGGGCCTAAAAAATTGCAAAGAGTCTAGTGCTAATTCAAGAAAAGTAAAATAACAGTTCCAAGAAAGGTCAACCAAGCCAGTTTAAGAAAAAAAATATTCTATTGATCCTGAGCTAATGGATTTGCAATGTCAAGAATGACGGTTGTTGAAAGGCACGACATGGCACCGTAACTAGCAGCTACTGCCTTCATTTCACCATTCCAGTCGCGAATATCTCAAAGTATAACCAAAACAATACATAACATAGTTTCAAATTATAAGAAGAGTCATCTGCCAGAGTATATTTTCAAGATTACGTTGTCTGATATAAAAACAAGAGAGCAGTTGATTAAAAAATCGCTGATCTGTATAATCAAACAAATGAAACAACGAAGCGCCAGCAAGGCAATGAATATGTACTACTCCCTCCGTCCCATATTATTTGTAGAACTTTTTTTTTCTCGAAATTTATGCAATGTTTCTTCTTTTTTCTTTTTTTGGAAAACTTTTAACATAAAAATATCAAATTGATACAGTACATCTCATTAATTTCTCTCTCAACTGTTACAGTAAATCCCACAATCACTCAAAAAAAAAATTTCATCAAATTCCACAAAAATTCAACACACGTAAAATCTCATGCCAGGTCAAACCGTTACAAATAATTTAGAACGAAGGGAGTATGAAACTACTCAAAAAAGCACCTCATACTCTCCATCTTTATTGACCATTTACTACATTCATATTGCCAGCCTCACATTTACCTTCACAACCAACACTTGATCCCTTGCTTTGCAAGAGTCTCCTGAATGAAGACGCTTTTTTTTTTTTCTCAAATCCTTGATTGTTTTCTTCCTTTTGTATATTCGATTTGAATATCTCATCAGAAAGATCCCTCAAACTTCAGCACTCCATTGTCTTCTTCCAAGGAACTTTTTCATTTCTGTGGACTAGTTGGTGGCGACTTTGCCCAGGTAGGTGCCCCAGTGTTACCCAAACAATTTTGCAAGACTAGCTATCAGGTTCAATTCTAATTCATCTAACCAGATCTCATGTCGGATCCCATTTGGTGCATAAACAAAGTTGTTTTTTTAATTGTAAGCTCATCTAGATCAAGGTCAAACTAGACAGCATGCATCTAAACTCATTATATTGTGGCGATAAACAAACCAATAACAAGTGTTTTTCAAACGTACCTTTGAAAAGAGCCAAGGCTGCAACCTCCAAAACCAAGGAGGCTATGATGGAGAACACAACGAACACCTGCAAATATAAAATTTATAAGAAAGAGTTGGTCATATTTTCTTCAATAGACCTTGCCAATGACTAAGGAATCCAATAAAATCTCCATTAATAGGTATCAGGATCACATTAACAGGAGAAACACTTTCATTGTGAAACTCAAAGTCTAGAACTGCCCATAACATGTTTGCTACAGCACCACATGGGTCGATACACACAGGGCATGGTATGCAATGTTTAAGCTTATATTCCTAGAGGCAGCAAGTTGTTTGTCACCCGCCTTTCATTTTCTGCAAGCATCAATTTAGCAAGCCCTTACAGAACAATTATCAAGCTTTAAGTTTTTTTCCCTAAAGAGTTGAATCCAACAGCATCGTTTGCTTTGTTCAAGTTTGCTAAGGTGAGACATGAGTGGCAAAAATATATGGTAAAACTTGAACGATTGCTAACGATGCAGCTTGGACCTGCCAAAAAAATAAATAAGAGAGAGATAAGGATTATAACTCACTGAATACTTGTTTGACCCAACATGTCTCTCAAACAGCCGAAAGTAATATAGCAGGTACACCCCAAACATCAGTTCGAGCATAGATGAAAATGCAAAAACTGAGGCAACGAGCTTCCATAGCCGAAGGTTGTGAAAAATATCCTACATGAAGACACTTATTAGAAAAAATTGAAGAATTGCTGCACCCTAACAGAATAAAAGCAACCACACTGGTTTATCAATGAAGGACCAGCAGAGTAAGAAAACAAGTCATCCGCCACATTTAGTAAGCATGTTGTCAGATCCAACTTTTGTTTCTCTGTTTTCTTTCGAGGTAGGATCTAGTTTCCGGACAGCAATCAGAGAAGGGGAAAAAATCATAAGTGAAACCACCGCCCAATCATATGTATATCAAACTCTATTCGTCCTATGACTACAAAGAAAAATCTTTGCTGCAAGAAAACATTCGATGATAAAACTAAGCACCCACTAACCGCAGCCCTTCTCTATGGAGCACACAAATAAGCCAAATAGAAGCAAATCTTCTAAAAAAATAATGGCTACATTGGCAATTTGTTTAAATCCACGATATCATAGGAAACAGAGTTCTCCATGAAAGAGTACATGTGTTTAGGACCAAAATACCGCAAATCAAACTAAAAGGATAATATTAAATATGGTAAATCTTAACACCCATGATAACAATCTACATTAAAAGCATTTCACTCTTATTAAAAGCCCATTCCGCAAAATGTTCAAGCAAATGCGCATGAAATGTAACTTCCCCATAGAACAAATAGGACGCTATCAATTATTGGAAAAAAAAACTAGAACAGATGAAAATGCCACAAAAGCAAGAGATAAGCATGACATGACATGCACTTCGTTAAAGGTACAAGGTTAGTTTCTAAAAAATAGTAACACTATGCCTATCAGTAGACACACTAGGCCCGTTGGTAGCAGAAAGCTACACCCATCTCCGCACACACACAACCAATATCATCAAGAACTGTGAGATTTACTGTAATGGAACCGATTCTACTGCAACTTGACCTACAAACTATAAACCATATTCAAGACCCTTTTCCCAAACCTTCAAATAACATCAGACTATACTGGGACAATCAGGTTAAACCCATTTTCCATCACACTACTCCACAATGAAATTACTGAGGATTAAATGTCCAGATTCTCCAGAACAGCCGAGGCTGGGCGCAACTGCGAGAACATATGAAAACTAAAATCCTCATTGACCGAGCCCGAAAAGGAGCGGTACCAGACAAAGAGAAAAGCCCAAATCACCATGCCCTATCAATCCATCGATTGTCATGGCCATAAGCTTCATATCAATGAAAACAACCTCTCCATCTGCAAGGAAAGAATGCTTGCACCTTTGACCTCCTCTCAGATCCACACCAAACAGAAGCCTTGGACACTGTTCAAGTCTATATTTACTAAGTGGCCGATTTCACATGCCCAAATGCCAGAAAACAAATTCAACTCACACACATATCCAAAACGTTATCCAAGTGGGCAGTCACCAAATCATCAGAAACGACCAAAAGAGAAACAACCACAAACCTGAAACGACAACCCGAGCTTGTTCGACTTTCCTTGAACTCCAAACACGATGCTAAACACCACAGACGCGATTATAAACGCCCTAGAAACCGGACCATTAACTGCACCACAAAATCACAATCAAACCCAAACCCATTTCACAAACCGACCCAATTACACACAATGAACATTATTGATCACGAAAACAGAGATCGGAAAATTACTGAATCCAGATGGCCCAGCGTTCATCTTGAAAATGAGAAGAACCCGATGACGACGACAACGACGACTCTAACCCCAAAGTGGTGTTTCTGGGTCTTTGATTTGGGCACCCTCAGTCGTTCTTGATGGGTCAAGCTTGCTTGAGGGAGTTGAATTTGCTTCTTCGTGGTACTGTTTCTTGGGGATTTTGGGAATTTTGGTTAGGTTTTGGTGATGGGATTTGGAGATGAAATTTCGACAATGGAGTGTGAGAATTGAAAGAGAGAGACGAGCTTTTTTGAATTGGATGAGATCACTAGATGGGGTTGTTTAGGTTATGCTAATGCAATCATCAAGAAAAAGACTTGCATGAATTTTCCCCCAAATGATGTACTCCAAAGTTAATGGTAATTAATCTGAAACGAAGTTATTGTATGTTATCTAGTGACACAGAACTATACTTTAGGATTCTGATCTATATTAACAAAGATTATCATGGATTTGGAATTTGGAAATGGATTAACGAAATAAATATTGATAACCGTAGATAATCCATATACTCATTCTTAAAAGTTACTCATATTATCCACACAGGTTGGTTCATGTGGTTAGAAACTTTTTTTTTTCTGTAAATGAAAAAAAAAGCGTGGGTTGATATGAGAAATATTATTAAGTAATAAAAATATAAATAAAATATCATTTTCACAGAAATTCAATTTCAAATCGTTCAAAATTATCTGACCTAAGTTTGATATTGAATTGGTTAGATAAAAAATATTGACTAATAGTTATTAACTAAATTAAAAATATGAAAACAAGTGACTATGTTGTTTGACAATTGAGAAAAGATCAATGGATTTAAGAGTATAGGATTCTGATTTCATCGACACTTGAAACAAGATTCAATTGTTATCATTTGATTAGATCAATTAATTCTTATGGTTAATCGTCGAGATCCCTAACGTATTCAATAATCTCTCTCGAAATCTAGAGAAAGTTTTCCTAACTTTCAACTCATCATATCTCTTTGGGAATTACAAACATCAAGAAACCATTAAGTTCATTGGACTCCCATGTAACGGTCACGCATACGATATCTATGTCACGCATTCAATCCAAGGTATTTGATACAATAATCTAAATCCTTATTTTTCTGTCTGGATAACTAAGATTTATAGTTCAATCATGCGATGACTAATCACAGAAAGCATTAAGAACAATACCAAACACTCAACCAAAAAGGAATAATAGAAAAGGTCCAACGATATGATAAAAATTAAATCTTTACAAGCGTTGGTTACATCGTAACCCTAGATTGAGAAAATCAGTTCGTGACTTTAGAATTGAATAACAACAAAGAGAAATTGAACATAGATGAGAAGGGAATAAAAATTCTCTAAGCAAATTAACTTTCGTCGTCTTCAAATCTGATGGATTTCGTCTTCTCAATCTCGATCTTTTCAATTTCCTTTGAGAATTATACAATACTAGGTTTCTAATCTCTCAAAAGATGTCTCAAAAAAAAAAAAAAAAAAAAGACAACGTAGTTCCCTCAAAAATAAAAATTCTCAAGCTTATATATAGACAAACCTAAAAGATATCCTAAAATTAAAATTACAAAAAGAAATTCAAAAATAATCAAAGTCTCATAATGATCATTGCAGTTACAACACCATCATTTTATCAGCACGAACTCCTTCCATGTATGTAACTTTCCATCATTGATTTGTTCGAATTCCTACCTCCAAACTCTCCAAATCATTTCTTGTATATCAACACATACTCAAGATAGACATCAAATCAAATCGATAAAATATAACCTCAAAATAGTACGATAAATATAAAATATCAATCAAAATAGAGAATTATAATCTATAAAATAAGTGTATTTTATGCCCTTTAACATTGGGAGAGAACATTTTGACTCTTTTATGGGTTTTTATCTAATTTGACCTAGAAAATTATAGTTTTATTTATTTGTGTTACAATATTTTTGATAACCAAACTTGTAGCCAGTGATATGCAGCATACACAATTTCTCAAAAATTTGACAGCACGAAACATTAGAAAATAGCCATCAGATTTTGTTTTTAAGGTGACCTTATCACTGTATGATTATCTTGAAAGCAATTGTTGAGCATTCAATACATAAAAGTCAATACATCGCCCCTTTTTCTAGTAATACACAACATTCAAAGTTAAGACCAGTTAAGGAAAAAAGAAAGAAAGTTAAGAACAGTTTAGTCCATGCACATATATTCAACACTCTTGAAACATTACATGCTGTCGAATTGTTAATGTTGGCTAGAGAAAGAAGACTGCCGTTAGTATTATACAGGGTTCACCTTCAACGCTCCATAAGTGGAATAGAAGTCGAGGAACAATTGTACAAACCGAACATAACAATGGAAGAGTAGATACGCGAGGTGGAAATGCACCATCCAAGCTTCGGTATCATGCACGATTACGATGTTCTCTTTTCCAACACAAGCACTGACGTCGAGGAGCAGCCCGAACATAGCAATATGGGTATAAAAGGCACTGGATTTTCCTTCGCTCCACACAGCAAGACTAAATTAGATGTTCCAGATTCAATCCACACTACACTACTCTCAACATAATACGTCGGATGAAGAGTTACAAGACACAGAGATAGGTAAATAAGAGTGGCAGACGACTTGTTTAAACAGCTTCAAGGAACTGACGAAAGAGCATTCTATGCCAAGTACTACAGACCTAAGCCAACAGTGCGCCCATCTCTTCTACGAAGTCCTGCGGTGTACTGCCTTTCCAGATCCAACTGAAGTTCTCTCTGCTTCTCGGTATCTTGGCCTTCGACTCGATTTTCCACCTTTACTTCGCCTTTTACACCCTACAATTGGCCATAGGTACCAAGGCAACCTCAGATTCTAAAAGCGTGTCAGTGATCGAGAAGACAAATGGAGTAGAATAAACGAATATAAAAGAAAGAGCACACTTGGTTTTCAATTTTTTATAACATTTGCTTATCCGAATAGAGTAGCACTAGAGAGATGATAAGTTATCGCTATCAGTAAGACATTAGAAAGTCCATATATTCTCTCAACCTATGTCTCCTGATGAGATCTAATAACAGTGAAAGCTTGATTTCCACAACACTGCCTAGGCACGATAGCAAAATGTACCATAACCTAATACGGAAAACCATCTGCCCATAACTTCTCCCAGAACACTCGACCATAGAGTATTGTATCCCAAGACCATGAAGTGACTAGCAAGATAATGTCAACCCTTGAATATCATTTCGTACTACTACTTAGTAGCTTTCTTATATATGAGAATAACACTTCTGCCCTCCTCCCCCAAACCAACACAAGAACAAAGGAAATAGGCGAGGACGAGACCCTACTTTATTGTCATATGGCAACACAGATGAAAAAAAAGTAAAAAAAGCATAAGTTAATTAAGTCAAAGACAAGAAATTACCATGAGTTTATTAAACTTTTCTTGTCGCTCCCGATCAGAGAAGAGTGCAGTATCCCAACGGCGACTAGACTATAAACATTAAAAAAAACCAAATTCATCAAATTACTACATATCAATATATCATTATCAAAAGTAAATATACTGTGATCATATCTGCAGAACTGGAGACAAGATGAAGAAGAAAAATGGGACTGAAGTATATCAAGATAAATTCATCATAGCAGGTACCTCTTCTGGAGTGTTTGCCTTCTTGTTCCCCCATAACAGCTTTTTCTTTTGTTCAGCAGTCATAATGCCAGTTCCAATCAGATTTTTGTTCACTGTCATATCAACATGAAAAACAAATTAGCAGAAGTGGAAAGAAGAGATAATAAAACTAAGGAGTGAAAGAAATCGAGAATTTTTTACTCCATAAGTCACAAATAGAAATGCATCCCATTATTTGTTTCCTGTTGTTTTATAAAGCTTTGACTGCATCAGAAAATGCTGTGCCATAAAGTAGTCGAAGTTCCTGATACAACTTGGTCAAAAGACTCAAAACAATGGAGTCCACAACCTGATCAATATAATTACATTTCAAGAACCACCATCATGTGCATGTATACCAGTCTCCTGTATTACATTTTCAGTTTTATTTACAGCTAATTGGTGTAATCTGAGAAGGAAAATTAAGTGCCTCAAGCTTTATTAGAGATAATGCAAAAATTGACTTCCTCAAGCCAAACTGCATATTAAACTACCTAATTCGGCAGCTTTCATAGCAGCGACTCTAGCAGCATCCACATCCGCAGCAATGCTTGAACTGTTGATGGGGGCTTGGCCAACAGCAACTTTACCAACAGGCTCTTCACCTTGCTTAGAATCTGTTGTAAAGCTCATGATTCAAAATTATGGAGAATTCAACAAATTAACAAGCAATAATAACTACATACCAAAAAAAAAAAAAAGAAGAAGAAGAAGAAGAAGAAGCAATAACAACTAAAAAAAAGAGCATTCCTATTTCCAAGGCAAAATTTGATATCTATATCTCCAAGGCACTTAATTCACATTATTCTTTTGGACAAAACTATCCCACTCTCATAACTTGCCTTGAATATAGCAAATATGATCATTTAAAAGGAAATCCCGAAGTATTTTATTTTGATCAACCCAATAGCCCACAAACCGGAGGACCTTTTAAACTAACTTTCGCTGATAGGCTCACCACCACAAAACAGCTCGGCACTCAACGGGTTTCGATTTATCAATTCCCAAAAAAAGCAATAATAACTATGGAAATACCTTGGTGCTTCAAAAGTGGCCAAGTAGTTGCCACAAGTACTGAAGTTCAATGATTTCTTGATAATTTTGTACCTCAGTTTGATAATTCTGTACTGGTGTCTCTGTAACTATCAAGCTGCAGTACAGAATTACCAAAATGAGGTACAAAACGATCAAACTCTTGAGTACAAATTACCAATCTTGGGTATAGCATCAACGTGTGGCTGCTTTTGGAGCACCAACAAGGCAATGATACAACCTACTAACTATACAGCTGTAAAGATAAAGTAAATATATCATGCATAGCAGAAGCTAACAAGATCAATCACCTTCTTTTCCCTGAGAATTATCCTTGCCAGAGCTGAAAAATCTGGACTTTTTAGCCAATGATTCTTCACCTTCTTTTATAAAACCACTACCCTTTAAAATCCTTTCTCCTGATTCTCCAGCATGCTTCTTCATCCTGTTGATATCCTCCTCAACGTCCTTCTTTCTATCCTCCCTGCTCCTTTTGGATTCATCTTTGCATGCTTCATTTGAATGGTAAACATCATTGTCTCTCTTTGTCATTGCATCAATTCGACGCCCTCTAGATTCCCCAAAGGAGGCTGTACGATCACTCCCGTAGTCTCTTGAATTCCTGTAACCCCTTTTCTCATCCACATAATCTCTAGACCTCGCACTCCTATCACGATCATCATAATTATCCTCTTCCCTACTCAATTTACCATGCCTCCTGTCAGAAGATGAATCCTTGTACATATCCTTCCTGTGATCTTCAGCTGGTGCCAAGGTATCAGATTTGTCACGAGTATACTTGTCCCCATTTTTATAAAGATCCCTTGACCGCTTATAATCAGCATCTTGGCCCCTGTAATCTGAACGATAGCTGTCTTTGTGGTCTCGTCTAGAACGAGAGGATAATCTTGAATACTTATCTTCTTCATCTTCCCTGAGACAGTCATCGTGCCTAGTAGAAGCATGGGAGCTCCTTGAAGGACGTCTGAAAAAGTCATTGCCATGATCTTGTTGACTTCTGGAACTTCGAGGATCCAACTTATCATCCATCCTGGTCTGATAGCTCAATCCCTTTGCATCTTTCCTCAATGAGATAGGATCTTCACTTGGTTCACCCCTTGGGCTACCTGCAAATAGCAGCAATTACTAAAAGTAACCAAAGGTAAAAGTTAGGAGCCAACCCAATTTCACGAATAAGAACACATTCTTTACCATATCTAGAACAATTTCACATCCATTAACTACAGAAATGACAATCAACAACTAAAACTTGCATATATTATCCATTGATCAATTGGGAGAAATCCTAGTACTCGAAGATAAGCAAAGAACTGAAAAAGGCAAACAAATGCTCCCTCAAGATATATCTAGGAAACATGAACATATCCACAGCGATAGAAAAGAGAAGGCAAGATAACTATCCAGATCCAGCACTGCCTATCGGCTCCATCCCACAATTCCATCCAGAAATTAATAAGAATCTAACATTCACATTGACATTATCATGTGCCAACAACTTCAATAAACAACTTGTTTTCTTACTACAGTAGTATCACCTATTTTCCTACAACTTACTCACTTGAAAAAATATGCAACTTATTCACAATAATCAATCTTCTTTGACATTATCCGAAAAGTAACCACCTAAGACACAAGAGCCTCTGAAATATACATCCAAGTATATAGATACCAGCACAAAAATCAGCATTTCAGCATAACAAGATGCTCTAACAGACTTGCAGTCATCAAGCTGGATCATTAGATTTCCCTCTTATAGCGCTATACATTCTTAACTAGGCTGAGAATAGATGATTGCATAAACTAAAATTTCAGGGTCACAAATGTCTACTTTGAAAGATATCCTTAGTTGGTTTAGATAAGAAGATATTAAAGTTTTCTATCATATCTGGTCAACACCATAACGGACAAGTTAAGGTATTTTGTAGACTGTAAAGCATCCTTAACTAGAGACTGGCCTAAGGTAGCATTGAATAGTTGAGCATATCAAAGACAAACAGCCGAAAACAGACAATAGAGAAGAGATAACTCTAAAACCTACTCCCCAAAAAAGGGAACAGAAATCACTAAATGGAAAACGAAAAAAAAATTAAGCGCTTCACAGTACCAGATCCAGCAAGACAGATAAGCGAATGTAGATATCTGCTTCCATAACACCATTCAATTGACATATAATAAAATGAAGAGGCTCTATGATCTGAGTAATAACCATGATCAATGCGACCAAAAAGAAATAAACTTGCACATGAAATTTGTTCATAAGAGTGAACGCAAGGACTTACCATCCGATGAAGATGAGCTAGTGGGAAGTCGACGACGATAATTCTTCTTAGCTACATCAATTGAAGGCTTGCCAAAGACACCCTTTGAATCATTATCCTCTTGGAGTGGAGAGTCTGGGTTGGAGTCCATTATCCAAGTCGCTAAACCCCCCAGCACCTACTCGGGAGACAGACATCAGTAAAGGATTGAGCCACAAGATCTATGTCTCACCCCACAGGGAAAGCATTTTCAGCTACATACAAAGGATCTTGACATTTTCAGCCACAAAAATTCCAGACACCTAGAGAACAACTTAAATACTCCGAAATCCCATACCCAGCAACACTAGACAGTCATAATCCAAAAAAGGATCTTGACATAGCTACAACTCAGCTCATCTCACACAAATCTCGACCAATTATAGGATACCACACCAAATAGTAGCTAAAACGATTACGCCAAAGCAGCAACTCGAGTCGATTACTATCGAACCAATATAATCAAAGATCACAGCAGATTCAAAAAAACACGAGACAACAATCGCTCACACACACACAAAAAAAAACATCAATTCACGGCACATGTCACGAACCCATGGAGTAATACGCTTGAGATTATCGCAAAATTGAGAATCTAGGGTTTCCAGAATCCAGGGTGAAATTCGAAGTAGAAATGCTACCACGGATAAGAGAGAATTGGATAATCGGCGAGGAGAAGAATTACAGAGAGAGAGAGAAGTACCTCGAGAGATTTGGGAGCGATGGAGAGGACCGTCGTCGATCGATCGAAGATGACGAGTTGATGATTGCTAATTGGAATTATTTGGGATTTCTAGGGTTTGTAGATTGATTCGGGCTCCGGAGTGAGAACGAGATCGTAAAGCCGCAATTTGAAAAACTCCTTACGGATCCGCAAAAATCCCTATTGGAACTTTCGTCTATGTTTTGCTCCTCGTGAGCGGTAAATAAAAATTTGTCAATCATATTTATATATATTATAATTTTATGTATATGAAATATAAAAATCAAAATAAGATCAAAATATAAGAAAATTTTTCATTAAAGATTTTGAACAATTCATCCACGTAATTACACTATCTAAATATTTATATTTATTTTTTCGTTTCACGAAAAATACAACAGTTTGATTATGTACGAATGTCAATACAAAGTTTGACACGAATACAACAATGATCAAACGTAATTTTTTTGTAAATTTATCGTGATGATCAAACGTGATTTGATATGACAATGAGATATATATTCATGCGTATAAAATAATATAAAATTTATATGTATTGTATTTTTCGTTGGACGGATGAGATATTTTATAATACAACTCTCATTTTCTACTAAATTACGTCTGATCGTCATAAAACATGTAGCAGGTTAAAATATATAAATTACATAACCATTAATATTTCATAACAAATTAAAAATAATAAATTAATTTCGTTATACACGTATCAAACAACATAATTTTGGGACGGAGAAAATACGATACTACTTTGGAAATTATTGATCCCTCGGTTTCAAAATAAGTCTCAACAGTACATTCAAAAAAGAAAAAATAATTCCCAACATTAATTAAAGAAATCAAACAATAAAATAAAATATATGAGTGAGAACTAATTTGTTGTTCCATTTAAATGATATTCCTTCCGTCTCAGCATAATTATAACCAATTGACATAATACGATAATTTATGTCGAAAAGTAAAGCAGCACAAGCACCTCATTGTCAACATCAATAAGCAAAAACAAGTTCAAATTTTTATTTTTATTTTTATTTTTGAATTTCAAAAATAATAAGATATTGTGTACTGCGGTTGTCTATGAGCAGCTTGTGTTGTTGCTCATTTTTATCGTAATTTATGTGTGTTAATTTTTAATAAAAAAAATTAAATTGTCCTTCGATTTTTGTGAATAAGAGGAGTGAGAAAAAGAAAAAACGAAGCAAAAATAGTGGGATGCATAATGTGATATAAAACAAAAAGAAAGGACGTTTTGATAATTTTGTAGGAAAAAAATTTTCAAAAACGATAATGTTGTAATTTAGTTGGGATGATATGCAACACTTTTCTTTTTAAATTATCCTCATTTACTTACAATTTTTGTTTTAATCAATGTTTAATCTAAAAAAATCACATTAATCATATTTTATTACAGTTTACGATATACTCATTACCTTCTTTCACAACAAACACACTATCCCTAAAAAAATATTTGTTTAACAAATTTCAGAAAATTCAACAGACACATAAATTTCAGTGTCGCGTCAAACGATTATAAATATTATGGGACGAAGAGAATATAATTTTGTTAGGAGGGAAGGATGGATGGAGTACAAAAATTTGTAAAGAAATAATACAATACAAAAAATAGCATAAGATAAATTCCTATTTTTTCGTTTTTTCACGTGAAAGCATAGATTATCTACATTTTCATAAGGATTTTATGAGTGATTATTACATGTTTCCTCCAATCCTACGAAAATCCAAAAACAGCACAAATAACCTCCTTTCTAGCAACCCTAATGGCTAAGCTCCCTACAAAATACTTCCTTCGTATTGTAAAAAATACAATATTATAAAAGAGATTATTTCATGGGAGGAAGTGAGTATGTATTTAGTGGAGCTTTGTTCTTATACCTCACAATGTTCAATTATCCTATAACTATCGTCGTATTAAAAATAAAGAGTTTATATTATAACCAATATTTAATGATAAATTATATAGAATAATATTTGATTGTCTGATAATATTATGGTGTCATTCAGAATTTGTATTGACAAACTCTGAATTAATAAATTCTGATTATAGAATAAGAAAAGTACAATAATAATAACAATTATAATCCACGTATCCCCTCACAAACAAGTCTCGAAATGGCAGGGTACTATGTTAATTTGGGTAACATAACTCAAAGATATATGGAAAGAAGTAAATGAATTGGGCCTCAACTCTCACGTGAGCCCAACAAGGCCCAACAACCATTTCCCTCAGTCTCAAACCCCATTTCAAGCACACTCATCCACCCTGCTAGGGTTTATCATGCTATCCCCTTCATCGCACACTCAACTGTTTCTTCTCCTTCTAGGGTTTATCCCTCTGCTCTCATCTCCCCTAAAATTATCTCAATTTCGACTCAAATTCTCTGCTTGGATTGTTATCACGATTTTTCACCATGTGGACTCTTCGTCGAGCTTCGTCCATTTCAATCAGGTGCTAATCTTCTCCCCTTTTCTCTCATAATCTGTGTTATGAGCCCAATGAACTTAGTGACCTGTTTTGGGTGAATTTTTGATTGGGAAAATGGTTGATTCGAATTGGGTTTTGGTGGAATATTAAGTTGTGGAGCGTTCGGCAATTGGGTCGTTTTGGGGTTGATCAACTGAGATGTTAATAGTGGGAGAAGATGTGATATTCATAATGAGTTATAGTGGGTTAGAGGTTGGCGAAATCGGAAGCAAAAAGTCGATGGGGAGTGTGGGGTTGTAGTTCTTCTGGGTGTGTGTGTGTGTGTACGTAATGATATGATCACGACATTGTCGAGGAAAGGTGAAAGTTTTACCATGCTGAATGAAAGGAGTTTGGAATCCAGATTAGTATAATTCGGTGCGAAAGTTGTTAAAGAAGCTTAATTGTGTATAAGTTTTTGGAAACGGGGTCTCAGACATCATGCTCACGCAAAAAAAGAAAAAAGAAAAAAAGAGGTGGACGCTCAAAACTCCGTTCTTGTGTTGTCCAGAATTTGGAACTATGAGGGTCTAATTGGAGTCTGGGGTGTCCTTTCTGGAAGCGTAGGGGTATTTGTTGAGGTTTGTTGTGGAGGGAAGTATCTCTGCTGCATCACTTGTGGAATGGGCAGAACCGCAGAAGTGGCTTGTGGAATGAATCACATTACATCAAGTTGATAGCCATATCATGATCATTTGTGAAGGAAATTTGACCATTTCAGAAATGGTACTGATGATAATGCCTTTTAATGGCCCTATCGGTTCACATTTGCATGCCAAGTCTCTCTCTGAAATGTGTTGCTTGGACTTAGAAGTTCGATGCAGTTTGGGCTGGATTCAAAACTTGATGTCTTGGTTCTTAGGGTAGCAGACTTGGAGTTGGTACTCCCGTGCTTGTATCACCTTATTTCTGGTGGTTGTTCGCAATTCATGTCATATTTGTACATCTATCATTTGGGAGTATTTTATGCATCTTACTAAGATGAAGTGGAAATTTTTTACATGCTTTTGATCGCAAGGCCAGAATATCACAGCATTGGTTTAATCCCCTTCGATTCCTACTGCTGGTTATCTGTGTCTTATCAGCAAGGATGACACTCAGACAAAAGAGGGTCCTGTCTGGGATGTTTATCATTTTGTTTGGCTATATGAATGCAGCTTGCATTGTGGAATACAATTATACAATTGGTCATTAGCTATGAAGTCCAGACTATCTAGTTCATCTTTGCATCTCCGTAGTAGTATGGTGTAGATTGCTCCAGTTATGTGAATGACAATACTACTCTGGGAAAAGGAGATAAAATTCTGCTTGAAGAAAGATTTTTGTCTGTTATATCCTGTTCGAGATAAGCTTGGGTTTGAAGTATCTATTTTCTTCTTGGGGAATAGAGTTTTTGCTATAGAGAATAGAGACAGCATGAGTTCTTTGATCGAGCTTATGCTTCTTTCTTCTACGTGAAATGTGAAATTATGTCGATTACATTACGATGAACATGCCATCCTTAATCTTTAACGGTATTTGATTTTTCTGTTTCTTTGATTCAGAGCCCATGGATTCAGATCAGGAGCAGCCCGGTCTTTTGGTGGACTACATTCAGCTACTAGCTCCATGGTAGAGCAGTTGATTGATAGCCAGAATCCGAACCTCGCATCATGTGGATGGTCCGCATCTTCCAGATTCTGCGACGCAGCGAAGATTCCCTATAAGTTTTCTATTGGATGCTATAGTCTTTCTTCACAGGCAGGTTCAAAGAGTGGTGAGGAGGAAGATGATCATTTGGAGGATGCGTTTTCCGAGCTTGAGGAGCCAGAAGCTCCCGAGAAAACACTTCAAAATAGCCTTGTAGATGAGGAGATTGACCTAGTCTCAGAATCAGAGGTATCAGATGATGGTGATGATCCTGAAGAGAGTATTGAGGAGGAGTTGAGGCCTGACGCAGGAATCGATGCCAGTGAAAAAAAATCGAGCAGCAAAAGGATTCCTTCTTCTCTTTTTATAGCTATTATGAAGGATCAGACTCAACCTATTTATAAGGTTCTTGCTGGATACGTGGAAGATGGAAAAGTTCTTTCCCGTGAAGAGATTTCAAATGCAATGTATCAGTTTCGAAAAAGGAAAATGTATCCAAGGGCTTTGCAGGTGTTTTTTCTCACCCTTTATCTACACTATCAGAGCTGGTATATGTAAATATCTATTTATTCGTCAGGTCTCGTTGCTTGTTTTTTCTAGATATGGCCTTGCTTGTGTATAGGGGGAAACATTTCTGTGGAGTTGAGTTTCCTTTTTGTGCCAGTTTTACTTTGATATCTATTCTGTTCATCATCTTTTGCAGCGATTTTATTGTTGCAGCTTTCAGAGTGGGTTGAAATGAATCAAGACATGGAACTATCAGAGCGAGACTATGCTTCGCGGCTTGATTTGATTGGAAAGGTGCGTGGTCTCCAAAAGGCAGAGACCTACATCGAAAGCATTCCCAAGGAATTTAGAAGCGAAGTGGTCTATAGAACCTTGCTAGCAAGCTACGTGTCTGCCTTCGATGTGAAAAAAGCGGAAGAAGTTTTTAATAAAATGAAGGACCTTGGATTTCCCATTACGGCATTCGCCTGCAACCAGTTGCTGCTTCTCTACAAGAGAACCGACAAGAAGAAGCTTGCTGATGTACTTCTCCTCATGGAAAAAGAGGACATTAAGCCTACAGCTTTCACTTACAACATCTTGATTGATACCAAAGGGCAGTCCAATGATATGAATGGCATGGAGCAGATCTTGGAGACTATGAAAGCTGAAGGCATGGAGCCTGATCTAAGAACGCAAGCTATTCTGGCTAGGCATTATGCTGCTGGTGGGCTCAAAGAAAAAGCGGAGGCGATGCTCAAGGGCATTGAAGGAAGTGACTTGCACAAAAACCGAGGAGTCTGCCGCATTTTGCTTCCTATCCATGCGGACCTTGGGAATGCTGATGAAGTAGGGAGAGTTTGGGAATTTTGCAAGAAGAAACCCACACAGCAGGAGTGCTTGGCGGCAATTGAAGCATGGGGCAAGCTTAAGAAAATAGAAGAAGCAGAAGCAGTGTTTGAACACATGGTGCAAACATGGAAGAAGCCGTCGTCAAGGCACTATGCCATGCTACTGAAAGTTTATGCTAAGCACAAGATGCTGAGCAAGGGAAAAGATCTTGCTAGAAAGATGGGCGAAAGCGGGTGCCATATTGGTCCATTGACATGGGATGCGCTCGTGAAGCTGTACCTTGAAGCTGGGGAAGTAGAGAAAGCAGATGCCATCCTCCACAAGGCGGCTCAGAAGAACACAGGGAAGCCGCTATTCACCTCTTTCTTGTCCATAATGGATCAGTATGCAAAGAGAGGCGATGTCCACAACACCGAGAAAATGTTTCTCAAGATGAGG
Organism: Drosera capensis; assembly: GCA_001925005.1. Classification (NCBI taxonomy): domain Eukaryota; kingdom Viridiplantae; phylum Streptophyta; class Magnoliopsida; order Caryophyllales; family Droseraceae; genus Drosera; species Drosera capensis. The sequence goes on along the minus strand of LIEC01010919.1, from coordinate 61,051 downwards.
CAGTTTGGCTATGTTGCTCGTGCACGTCCCTTTCAGACTCTTCTCCAAGCTTACATCAATGCGAAGATGCCTGCTTATGGGTTCAGAGAGAGGATGAAGGCAGACAATATATTCCCGAATAAGATAATCGCGGGGCAGTTGGCTCAGGTTGATGCATTTAGAAAGACTGCGGTTTCAGATTTGCTTGATTGAAGATCCTCATGCTTTTCGATTTCTTATTCTGGAATCGCTTAGTTGAACCTCGGCTATGTTTATGGAGTTCGTATTGGTATGGTGAAACTGCAAAAACTCTTATATCAGCGAGTCTTTGCTTAGTCATTTATTCGTGTCTAAGCGGTATGTTGTTATTTGGCTGCAGAACTGTCAATCATGGTCCATCGCTAAGTAATGTGAAAAAATTGTCAGTTTCAGGAGATCATTGTTTAACATTGTCAGATCCAAGAGTCTCCGTTTTAACCTTACTGGGTTGGCATGCGTGTCAAGTCACACATCTTTTTTTTTTTGCATCTTCTGATCTTCTCATCTTACAGTCGACTGAATGTTCGTGATGGTGTAGTTGCCCTGGGTTTCAATGTTCTAATGTATAAACCAATGTTGTTTCAATGGTCTATCTATGTATAAACTAAGCTAGTGTATTGTTTCAACTGCAGTCAAGTTAATGCGAGAGACAATAGCGGAATGATGCTCTCAAAAGTTGAATCCACAGTGACTAACAAAGAGTTCTCGTTGCGTCCCCAGCCCAGAGTTCCTAATGGTAGTCTGTTTAGTTAGTTTGTCGTATAATTCTCTTCATCTGGTGTTGGTGCTTCCTGGTATGATCTGTCTTGCCAATGATTCATCATCAACTCTTGAACTATGTTACTAGGATGTGCTGAAGGCTTTCTCAAAGGATGACGGATCATACCAAGAACTAGCTGAAGCAACATATGGACTTGCAAATAGCGTATTGGTTTAGGTTTTTGCTTGATACAAACCAAGTCTATGACTTGTTGGAGTGTTTGGTTTTATTTAGTCCAACCTAAGAGTCATACTTAATTATAGTATTATGTGTGTCCCAATTTGAATGCTTTTTGAGCTTATCTGGGGCAGCAGATGGACAGTGTAGAAACACAACACAAAAACAACAACAGTTAACAGAGAGGAAAAAGAGAGAAAGAGCAAAGGGACAGGTCTGCGTAGTCAAAGAAAAACAACCGGATCAAGGTCAATCCGTGGTCAGATCAAGCTGTTTTTTTGGTGAGCGTGTACACGAAGTTCTTCATATTCAACGGTTGGATCGTCGTTTGGGGTTTTTTACATCCGTTAATCCAGCCCCAAACAACAGTCAGTAGTTTTGGATGATTTCACTCCATCTTCCTTATTGTTATTGCTATTGTTATTAGATCTTTACTATATGTTTGTAAATCCCGTCATTGTGGGATTAGAGACGCTATCATCTTATTTGTGATGATATATAGGTTGTGTACTTAGTGGAACTTGGTTTTGTACTAAAACCGTGAAACCGTGATAGTGAAGATTTTGGGTTAGTACTTCCTAGATTTTAGGAGTTTTTTCACGTTAAAAGGCACGTATTGTGGTCGTCTTATATGTGTCGGAATGCATATTTGCTTTGGGTTGGTTGGAATTTAAACAAATCGGGAAAGTTATCGTCTTTCCCCACCATAACTGTCATCAAAATCACAGTAAGTAAGCTGCACGACAAACGATAGGTATGTGCATTCAAGCTTGATTGTCGTAACACTTCACAGCGTGTCGTCGATTCTTTACATTAACAATGGCTGGCATACACCATTAAACAAAAACCAAAGATGGAATCGAACCAGGTTACATGTACTGAAGTGAGAAATGAACATACACTGACTGGAAACCTGAAGGAAATCTATCTTTAGTGTTGTCTCGGCAAAACAACATCCTATGTATTCCTCACATTCCTGAAATAAGGAAACCGAAGTGGTTGTTAATATCGTTGTATCTACGCTAGCTACTAGAATCAGGCATTTGAGTACTACTTGTATCTTTACAGGTGCTTGTTGGATGCGTACCTTGTGGAATGTAACGGAGGGCCATTAACCCCTTGAAAGCCACTCAGTCGACGAGATCCTTGTTCATTTTCCTTGTTGATTCGAATGGCGGAAACTTCCTTTTCCTTTGCAGCCAGTTCTCTTCTCATCTTCTTGGCCTCAACTTCCATGGCTCTATTCAGGGTCTCAACTTTTTTCGATAGTATCTGGTGCATAGACAGAACCACAAGAAAAATATGTCACCTCCTAGACAACCTGAGAGAAAAGAATGGTTCTTGCTAAAGACATGAAGTAGATACCTCGAGCGCACCGTCCTTGTCTTTCAAAGTCTGATTCTTCTCATGACAAGCTTTCCTCAGATGTATAACCTCGTTCTGCAACATATCATACAATGCCCCAGAGACAGTGTCATTATTTTCTTTTCCTTTTTGCTTCTGATCGATATCATTTACGGTTGAAATGCCATTAGCTTTGGGGCTTGGGAACAGCTTATCTCCCTCCTGTGGCCTATCATCATCATCAAATGGTCTCGGCGTTATCTTGGCATTCTTTAGTAAAGAGACTGCACCATTGGCACGAAGAGATCCAGCAGAAGAATTGGTAGATTTCTTTGACGCATGACCGTTTGATGACATTGCGGAGAGAACCTCAGCTCCTCCAAATGACAGACGCCGAGGACAACCATTGCTGGTTGTTTGTACTTCAGGTATCATACGCGAAAAATTAGTACTATGTGTTGTTCTCATCCTTTCTTCTAACACCTTGAACCGCAGTAGATATTTTTCCTACATGAAAAGTCACTGATGTGAAAAAAAAAAAACAGATAGATGATTAAAAACAATTCAGCTGAGAAGATGGAAGATAGATCTTCTCACTTTCAGTTGCGCTTCTGCCTTGGCTGTGCGCTCAGCTATTGCAAGCTTATCTCGTAGTTGCTGCATTTCACCCTGATAGTATCTTCTTTCGTTGAGCCACTGTTTTACAGGAATCACTTGGTCATTGGCATCTTTCCACTCGTTGGCAACTGCAGTGGCTACCCGATTGGCGGTTACTTTTGCACGAGCGAGTTCCCTGTCCACATTTTTTCTCTCTTCCTACACAAGCATGAAAACCTGGAAGATCAAAAGTTCAAACATATATGGAGAAAGGCATAGGCTGAATATCCCAAGTCATGTTTCGTTAATATTAGTTTTTTCGAATTACATTCATCTCCTGTAGCTTTCTCTGATAGTCTCGAACAGCATTGGCAGCAGCTCCACCAGCCATAACAGCCTCCTCGAGTTCCCTAACTGTTTGGGTCAGCTTTTCGACCTCCACGACCTTTTGGCGATGCATTTTTTCAAGGATCTTGTTCTCCTCCTAAAGAGATAAAGAAATTTAATTAACTGTCATCTAAAGCAATTGCTGCAGCTCAACTTGCCTAAGAAATGTACATAGGTACTGATTCACACCCAGGATATTTCTATCTGTTTCAGGAACTCTTGATTCTTGTTTTGAAGATCATCAACCAAAGATGCCTTTTCCAGCGCCGCCTGCACTGTCTTCTCAGCCTCAAGCAGAGCAGCTTCCTTGGACTTAGTCAGACGATCCAATGCTTTATTATCATCTTGCAGCTTTGCAATCTAGGGAAACAAAGGCCATATGCCATTCAGAAACTATGCTGATAGTGTCAATGCCTCAAAGGAACAAATAATGACGATCGAGCAGCCGAAAAATTGCTTATACTCTAGTACTCATAGGTGCATCTATTTTTCAGAGAAGAGTCTAATGCATTCATGCACTTAGCTAGATGTAACAGGTACGTCCAAGATTGACACAGTTAGATACATTTGATTTCATTATACGGGTCTTATATTTCTTAAACTGACCTGGATCTTAATTTGCTTCATCTCCGCCTCCAACGGAGCAAGGATGGCCTCAAACGGAGGCATCTCATCATCTTTTCGAGCAGCATGGACCCTTCTAAGAGTGGTTTCTGCAGCATATTGAGCAGCCAATGCCGCCTTTTTCTCTTCATTGATCTTTTTGTTCTCGAGGTTCTGCAAAACATCACTTGGTCATCCTAGAATCCCGTCATTTTCTTGAACAACATGTTTATTCATAAGGAGAATACCTCTAGGAAGTTACCTTGCTTTCCAGAATAGCTTCAGTGGACTTTAGCTTCTCTTCCACTTTATGCAGCTTCTCCGCGAGCTAAAAATTGAAATCAGCATTTTACTCAGGGTTTATGGATCCAATCACAATATGAAGACGTAGGCAAAACATTTCGGGAGTTCCACCTATACCAACATGAATAAATAGTTGGTTTAAAATGTTCTTCGGGTTTGCGGACTATTCGGTTAACTAAAAGGGAAATACTTCGGGATTTTCTTTTATGAATAAATAGCTATTTACATGGTGAAAAGCAGTACAAGGTTCCTCGAGTAGAAACATGCTTTTCTGAGTATTCCAATGAACGAAATGTTCAACATCAGAATGAAGTATTTCATAGCTACGTTTTGCTTGGTTCAATCAAACTATCTTTCTGTATTCCTTTAGCAACTCAAAACAATCGGTTTCAATTTCACAGGTTTGCATTTTATATTCCTAGGATAACTGTTGTCGTAACGTGCCTCAAGGAACGAATTGAGGCTGTAACTAGAGGTTTTCTGGAGGAAAAGAAAGGGGGAGTATGCTCTACCTCTTCAACAGCCTTGTTTTTGAGGCGCTCAGAATACTTCAACGCCTTGATTTCAGCATGAGCATCGCCCAATTCTCTGTCTTTATCTACAACAAGTAACATGGAAACTACATCAGCTTTGCTGTCCCAGACCATCCGAAAACGAAATCACATAGACCAGTATAGTTTATAGCAATGTAACATCAATTTCATCAAAATAAAAGCCCATTCTCCAGTTAGAGTATACACCAACATTGACAATAGGTTGCGATCAGTAAAATAACCGAAGCATCTAACCATCCGGCCAAGAAAGTGATTCATCTGCATGAAAAAACAAGGTTGCATACAGTCCTCCATGGAAAGTGCAACGTTGCATACTACCTTAATTTAAGCTAACGAACTTCGTCTCTCATAGAACCTAACAACTTGATGTTTGAGCAAATCTCACGACATATGTCCGTTACCTGTCGACAGTGACCCATAGGCTACCACTAACTAAAGCTCTAATCCAAACCTAACCAACACTACGCGGTAATTATTGTCCACACACCGTCTTTCAAAAGCAAGCCAACACTTACCAAATTGTTTCAACTTTTTAACCCCAACTAACACTTAACTGGTTCCAAGCAATTAACTCAGTAAAATAACCACTTAAAATAATTCTAGACAAATAAAGCCTCTATTGGAAACAATCCAAAAAAATTAATAACCATCGACAATGAAGATTATATATGTGATCACCTAATGATCTCCCTCAAGATCATAACCCAAGATCAAAATTAGAAACATTTTCCCCTTTGAATCATGCGGGAAAATCGAGAACACCATCGAAACTATCATCCAATCCAATCCGATTCACATCGTTTTCACACAAATCAAATAATTAAGTGCGACATAAACAACAACAATTCAACAAAATCAAGATCAAGAACTGATCATAAAATATGATCGATTCCCACCTCGAACTTCATTCTCGAGCCGGGTCAATTCGACACTCAAAGGATCAGACCCATGAAGCGAATTCATAACCTCCTCCACATCTGACCCAACACGCGAGTGAAACACACCGCTGCTCCTTCTCCTGCACGCCGAGCCGAACGACTTTGTGGAGGTTAACGCGCCTTGCTTCTTCATGGTCAGCCTCGTCTCCTCCATGTTGCTCATCATTGTATCTAGCTATTTCACCGAATCCACCAAAAGTAGGAATGGGTGAGGGAGTTTGCTTGAAGCTCAATCCAAGAAAAGTGGCGTGTGGGTTTTGGAAAAAAATAAATGGAGAGAAACAGAGAGAAGGGTGTTTATTGAAATGGAGAAGAATTTGCATTAATGGTAAAGAAAGAGTAGAATTAGGAGAGGTTGAGGAAGTTTAGGCGGGGGTTTGAATTTTGATTAGTGTGAGGTCACTCCTAATTAATTTCCATTTTGGGGTAAATCTAAAACTCTTGTAACAATCAAAAGGGAATCAAGTAGCATGTAAATCATGTACTTATATGAATGAATTCAGATATCCGTCCAAAAACATGAATTATTTAGTTATGAACTTGTCACTTTTTTTTCTCTAAGGTTGATGTAGAGAATCACCAACTCATATATATACTTGACAGTAACGATGATGAAGATAATACACAATAGATAGTCGTTCTTAAGATTCTTTTTTGGTGCTCTAGTTTCAACTTTATACTTCCTCTATCCCACAAAAAGTGTAAGGATTTGACTTTTGATGTAAAATTTAACACACATATAATGACGATTAAACAGTTTTTTTTTGTAAATTTATCGTGAAACATCAATGATTGTGTAAGTTGCGTACTTCAACCTAATGTAGGTTGCGGTGCGATCAGACGTAATTTGATATGAAAATAAGATTTGTATTCGTACGTATAAAATAATACAAATACATACATGTTGTACTTTTTGTGTGAAATGAAGGGAGTATATTATTTAAGTAGGTATGCTAATTCATACCTTTCACCGAAAAAAAGAAAAAAAAAGAAGAAGAAGAGAGAGTAGATATGCTAATTCATATGTAATTACTTGACTTTTTGTTTGTCATTGATGTAAAGTATTTAGTGTTAGCAGATCTCAACTTGTACTACATAAAAAGCTTGGACGATATGTGTCATGACACGTATATGTCTAGTTAAAATTCAATAAATGAGTTTAAAATAAAATCAATGAAAAAAATGAGATTAAAACACTCATGTTATAATCTCAACCATTCATTCTTGAATTTTAACTCAGTTATTGGATTTTTACTATACAAATATATATCATGACATAAATTCGTTTTTTTCTTTATATAATTATATAATAAGTTTTGAACTTTTTTTTAACTAATATTGATGATTTTTTATAATAATTATTGTTCATTTATAATGGAAACGATTGTGGCTAATGAAGGTTTTTTTTTTTTTTTTAAGTTTTAACAAAGGTCCATTATTGGCGGTTTCTTGCTCAATATCCTAATTACATACACGATAATCCGGGATGGAAGTATAGGACTCCTATGACACTCTGATACATAGAAAGCCATTTCGTGGGCTGCCCTATTGGACTCCTTATGAACCCATGAGCATTGAACCTTAGAGAAATTACTCATCAAGCGTACACAATCGTCAATGATGGTGCCAACCACCGATAAGTCGCCTGTCCCAGCCATCAGCATCTTTATAGCAACTTGAGAATCAGACTCCAGTATGATATTCTCCAAGCCCTCCTCCTTAGCCATTTCAAATCGAACCCGAAGTGCTAGTGCCTCTCCTACTGTTGGGTTGACGTATTGATAAAAAAAATTATCCCCAATCGCTCGTATCAGCTTACCAGCATGACACGGGGTTAGATTCTAGTTTTCAAACAATTAGCCCATCCGTAACAAGCAGGATCCCTCCTGATGATCCCAGTGCTTATTACCCCTTTAACTCTAGTAGCCACATCGACGTTGATCTTCGTCATATCTGGGGACGGGCACACCCATTTCACCGGATCTCTCAAGTGCTTCAAAGGCCTCCTATCTGTTCCTGTTCATCCACAGGCCACTAAGCACAGTAGAGAATTCGGCCCCTTCTATAGGTGGCAATGTATCCATAGTCTTCAAGAACCACTCCTTGAACTTCTTGTGGCTCGCTGGGAGATCAATGTGATAGGGCAAGAGTCTCCAATCTGTTTTGCCCTTTTTCTATCTCCGGTATCGAACATGAACAGAATTCTCATCGGTCATTTTCAAGATCTGTAAATGATCTTTCAAAATTACATTAGTATCAACTAGTTATGGGATGTGAGCATTGATCAAGAATGTTGGTTACTAGATTTTCTCTTCGAAATAGTAAATTAGAGGCTACCATAAACTAATTTGAGGAGATAACAATAACATGTGGTAATGTGGTAGAAGTCGATCGTGGTCATCTAACGGCTACAAGTGCATGTTGATGTGTTTTTCATCCAACCCAGGACAAAGACTTGCATTTTCCTTTTTCAACGCCGATGCATCCACCAACGAAGAAAAATGCCCACGATAAAAATTCACTTTCGCTTGAACAATTTCACATGTTAAATTTGGACCATAAGATACTTCTGGGAAGTCGCATTTTCCAGGATAATTAGGCTAAAATATGTATATTTTTTCATTGATCAATAGCTGCATGATTATTATACTTCAATTGTTGTTTTAATGTAGAGGAACAATGAGTAGGAAATAGTCTCTGTTTGTAATATTTCCCAACGATTTATAATGGAATATTTGAGTCTTTATTGTTGTTTAAAACGACATCAATACATATAACCCCACGTGGTTATGAGAGCGATGATTTATCACTGAAATGAGTTTGTTTTTATAGTTAGCATTACAAGAAAATGTTTCTTCTGCTAGAACTAGAAAGTAATACGTTGTAGGAGCAATTTTCATCACAAGTTTAAAATTTAAAAACATTAATTAAAATTTGAGAAAATATTTTAAAAAAATGTGTGCTGGAGAAGACTCTCCAACGTGTTACTTCGAGAAACCTTTTTCCGTTAACCGTATCATTGGAGTTTGGTTACAAGGGCAAATGTACCCAAGTTAGTGATAAGTTAATGACAAACATTCCTTTTTTTTTCTTTATTTATTCTCTCTTTTATAATTTGACCTTTTTATTAAGTGTAATTAGTTCAGTAGTAAACTGCGTCCCTTCTAACCTTGAGGTCAGAAGATTGACACTTCAGGATATCAGAAAATCAATTCTTTTTATAAAATTAGAGTTTAGATTTGTGTACATCATTATATTTTACAAACATGTCCTCCCCACATCCTACATTAAATGAGATTATGTGATTATGTTTTTTTTTTTCTTTTCTCTTACAATTTGACCTTTTATGGTAAGATTATCCCATAGCACTCGTATGATTATATTATGAAAAATAAAGAGCTTAAAAGGGGAAAGTAGTATATAGCAGAGTGGGGGAAAATAAAAATTTTGTTAAAATAAATGTGTAAAAAAAATAAAAAAAAATAGTGTGAGTTAGAGATAATCGTCAAAGATATAGTATTGATGTATCGTAATATGTTTTTATAGGTTGAATTGTTGTTGTCATTATGTATAAAAAAATGAAAAACAAAATAGGCAGATATTTTAAGGTATAGAAACGGACGAGAATCCATTAATCTCTATTTAAATACCTTTTCCTCCCCGTGTTCCAATGCATCGGGAAAAAAGCCTAAGCTATAAGATTAGGTTATTTTTCTCTAGTCTAAGTACTTCTTTCATCCTACGAAAATTGCAACATTATACGCATCAATACAAGTTTCGTTTTCATATGAAATCACGTATGATCCTGTAACATGTATTAGGTTAAAGTATATAACTTACGTAACTATTAATGTTTCACGACAAATTTATAAAAAAACTACGTTTGATGGTCATTACACACGTGTCAAATTTTAGATTAACATTTGTGCTAAGTTAGTCTGTTGTGATTTTAGTAGGACAGAGATAGTAGTACACAACTGGTAAGGGTACTCAATTCATTCTTTCACGGACACCCAATATTTCATTAGGGGCAAGCTTTGGTAAGATAATGATATGTTTAGTTAATGAATACATGTTGGAAGTGCTCATTAGAACGTATAAGCTCCAAGGATATATTATCATCCTATTCCCTTGAACTCAGAGTAAATGAATTAATGACTCATTTTCACCATTTCCATAGTTTAACAAAAAAAGGTTTGAAGAATTTAAGCATGTATCACGTACTTATATCTTGAAAAAGAAGATCACATTATGATTCTGAAAAACATTGGCCAAGGTATAAGCCGAGGAATTAAAGCAGGGGCAACGATTCATGTCGAACTTCTACGTGCTCAGAAGTGTTCCACGTTGTGTGTGACAGAAATACGGAAATTAATTACCTGTATGGCTATGCTATGACTTCTGGATAAAGAAATGGGACTTGCTGATTCAGCGTGCTTGATATCGGGTTATGAATCTGATTGGCTGATTTTTATGAGTTACCGTCACATCAATTACCTCAAACGCTCTCGATAACATAGCATACTGGAAGGTAAGGAACTGGTATCGTGGCTCGCAACGATGCTAAATGGGGCTACTAGGAAATGATGGCTTGCTGTCGAATTAAGTTGTTTTCAGCTCTACTGGTTCTGTAAGTCGTGGAATTGGCTACTTTTTAGTGAAGGGTCGAGAATAATTTAAGCAAGATGATTGAGATCAAATGACAGATTCCTTGAGAAGTAGATTGCACAAAAGGATGGTATGTTGCATCGCATTGCATAAGAAATGAGTGCTTATCAGGATACAACACATATATCAGGAAACGACATATTTACATAAAGAAAATCAAACTGCAGACATGCATTGCATTGCACAAAACTATGTTATATCAAGAGCTTGTATTCCTATCTGGATATATCCATCATGTATATGTACTAGATCAGACAAGATCTACGCACTGCTCAGCTGAACAATGAAGAGCGATCGTCACAGAATATAAAAGAGTACTCGACAGACAAACAAACAAGAACAACTCAAAGAAGGAAACACATCAGAAGTTCTGTTAAAATTCCAGCATTCACAAGTCCGCCTCAATTCGTGCATACTTTCTGGACCTTTGTATTCGCTTGTAAAGCACTGAAACCATGATTCAACAAAAGGCCATAGCAGACCTTGACATCTTCGGTGTGAATTCATGCGCAAATCTTGATTTACCTGCAGAAAAGCAAAAACAGAATTTAATTCTCTGAACATCATATCGATAATCACTATGTTCTAAGGTCCAAGGAAATGTATGTCGAATTGATCGAAATCAACACCCTCTACTGCACTGCTGTGAACTAAATGAAGAAGCAGATTTCTGATGTGCGTTCTTATATGTCACACCCCCTTTCTATTAGGATCCCAATTACATGCTCAAAGAGATTGGTGCGTACTGATGTACTGCTTTATAGTAAAAAAACCAGCATTTCTATTAGCTTCATAATACCACGACAATGTGAATTTTGGCAAGCGTGTGTCTAGATGGTAAAGTGAGAGCGTGTGTCTAATTTTCATCACGTTGACAGATTTCAAAAGTAGGATGGTGCCGAAGATGCAATTTAGATACTACTGGAAGAGAGACATGTCGTCCTCTTCCATGCTTAACCAAAGCCTCATTCTGACTAATCACATATCGATTTTGAACATGCCTAATGAAGTGTCTTTCAGCATTACTGTGTTAGCTAGGATCAGAGCTTAACTTGTAGTAAATGGTTTGGAAATCGAAATTCTTGATCGCTTTCTTTGGTTTGTTTGTTCATGTTGGATCGCCAAAACCGGACCACATGAATCGACCAAAAGAAACTAACGAAAGCAAGACGAATATAGAAGTATAGACAAACAAGAACACTAATATAAATGAATGCGCAATAATGGAAGATAACATACCCTCAACCTTGCAAGCGGTTGCGAAGGGCGATACCAATCATTGAGTAACAATCTGTACACATTTCAACTTCGACTGCTCTGTAAATTGTATAATGCTTACAAATTAATGTATCCATCGCTAATTAATACAAATTTTTAGGTCTAATCTTCTATATACATGTGGACCTTCTTCGCTTTTCAAATTTTAGAATCCGGTTGATTACTCAGGAAAACAGAAAAAAAATACTACACGGAATGCTACTGATTAATTTTAGTATGCTGCTATAAAATGCAACCACACATTGATTGAAGGAACTTCAAGGCGTCAGTCACGAGTTACATTGATTTGGAAATAGAACTACATCAGAAAGGAGTATATATTTCCGTAGCAGTCAAACGATATTTACTAGGCCGTCGATGTAGGGAATAACAAAAAAGCTCCGGCTATACCCTCGAAGCCTATCTATGCAGTATGCCTTCATGATTAACTTATTCCCTGCACTAGTAACTCCGATGATCCCACCAGGTGTGTTATATGAAGATACAATCTTCTCGTTGTTTTCTTCTGTTGGTTGTTTATTCAGTGTTCATAACCAATATCTCTGTTGTGGAATCGCTTAATCTTGAGATGTTCGAGAAACAAGTCAACCATCCATGATCGTCTTTGAAGTCGGCATAATGTCCTTCGTCATAGATTTCAGATCGAGGGGAAGGAGGACCAGGGATTACATTTGTTAAAATGAAAAGAGTATATTATATTCCAGTGGTGCACATATCCCTTAAATAAGGCAAGGACCTAGCCGCCTCAAAGGATGCACAGATGGTCGATCGGTTCTTTAACAATAAAGTGAATTCAGAGGCAAGTGCTTGGTAGAAGGACTAATACCAAGATGCAGAAATCCTCCATGGTATCAGAGCCAGGTTCGATCTGAAACCTAGCCGCTGCCGCCGCCCTCCAATCCGTTGTCGATACCACCGCTTCCGCTGCTCCATTCCGTTGCCGCTGTTCGAGCCGACGCCGCCGTTCTGAGACCCGCCACCGCTCAAGCTCTCCCTCAAATCCGCCACCACTCGCCACGTCCAAGTCCAGCATCCGTCACAGCCGCCGCTGCTCCTGTCAGTTTCCGCCGCTCCAGCCTAGCCGTCGCCAGTAACCACTAGGGCAAGATCTTATTCTCCGTCCTCGGATCTACCCTCGACGGGGTCTGATCTTGTTCGAAGTCGTGAGATCTGATCGACAAATTGAGGCTTTAGTTGTGAGACCTAGTTGTCAAATTGAAGCTCCAGCCTTCGGCGTCTCCGAGTCGGATATTCAACCATCCGTTGTATACCAAAAGTTTTACAGCCGGGGTTATCAAAAGTTTTACAGCATATGGCTGTTTCACAGACGGTATATACTGAAGTGCGAAAAAACATACTCCACTACGTAAGAGTTAAGTTCTGTAACAATTTAGAATAAAACCTTTATTCATATGAAAAGTTCATCTGGAAAGAAAATGAGGATAAATCAGAAAAATGTCAGGCGAATAGCATGAAAATACGAAAAACATTCAATTGTTTGTGGCCAACAGACCAAGAGAAGTTTGACAGAAGCAACGACCGATCTGATCATCTATGACGATACGATACATGCATGATTTCTTGTCATCGCTTTCAATCGTATGTGTGCCTGTAGTCAAGCTTGATATCCCGACTCTGTATTAATGTGATATGTCTGGTGTCAAACTTTAGTTAGTTGAAATGAGTTAATCAAGTTATATGATGTTTTTGTCTAATGAAATTAATTTAAAGATAAATCATTTTTTTCCTAAACCTGAGGTAGGACTTTGACATTCGAAAAAATTAAAAAATAAATTTTTATATAAAAATAAAAATAAAATATGTATATATTATCCTGTTGAGGATAAAACGAACATGACACCACTCAAGTTGCATTGTTTCCCATTGAAGCAAGGTCGGTAAAAAATTTGCCCAAACTTCCATTTTCTCCCCAGCCAACATCAAAATGATGATGATATCCTCTCATCCTCTTGCTCCACTTCCCATACACACTCCCACTTGCTTTGCCTGCCTCATAAAAACAAAGAGGACCCCAACACTCCTCAAACACCACCAAAATGTCAACTTTTAACAATTTTTCCTCATCCTAGATCTCTCTCTTGTTCATGGTGAGCCAAATTTCTCTTAGAATCCTTTGAAATTGATATCCTGTGCCCATTTGCTTCATTGAATTGTTCAAAATTCATGCGAAAGATGGATCTTTTCATGATTTGGTGAAGACCCAGTTGAGTTTCTTGTGAAATCATTGGAGATTCATGGGAACTTTCGCTAGGGTTTATAACAATCTTGAGTTCTTGCAGCCTGTTCATTTGGGTACTCAAAAATTGGGTCGTTTTGGGAGTAAAAGGAATCGATTAGTTCATTTGGGTTTTGGGTTGAGAAACCCTAATGTGAGATGGGGCAAAAAGGGTTATTGTGTTAGGGCTGGAGCGAATGCCTTGCTTGAGCTTGTTCCAGAGACCAAGAAGGAGAATCTTGATTTTGACCTTCCCTTGTATGATTCATCAAAGGGAATGATGGTGGATCTTGCTGTAGTCGGAGGCGGTCCTGCTGGGCTCGCGGTTGCCCAGCAGGTGTCCGAAGCGGGACTATCGGTTTGCTCGATTGATCCATCTCCTAAATTGATATGGCCGAACAATTATGGTGTTTGGGTTGACGAGTTTGAGGCAATGGATTTGCTAGATTGTCTTGACACGACCTGGTCAGGTGCTGTGGTGTATATTGATGATGGGGTGAAGAAGAACCTCGAGAGGCCGTATGGGAGGGTGAATAGGAAGCAGTTGAAGTCGAAGATGATGCAGAAGTGCATATCCAACGGGGTGAAGTTTCATCAGGCTAAGGTGATCAGGGTGATCCATGAGGAATCCAAGTCTTTGCTGATATGCAATGATGGGGTTACCATACAAGCATCCGTTGTTCTTGATGCAACGGGGTTCTCTAGGTGCCTAGTCCAGTACGATAAGCCTTACAATCCCGGTTACCAGATCGCTTATGGCATAATCGCCGAAGTCGATGAGCACCCTTTTGATGTTGATAAGATGGTGTTCATGGACTGGAGAGACTCACACCTTAGAAATAACAGGGATTTGAAGGAAAGGAATAGCAGGATACCGACTTTCTTATATGCAATGCCCTTTTCTTCTAACAGAATATTCTTGGAGGAGACCTCTCTGGTAGCTCGGCCCGGTCTTCCCATGGAAGATATACAGGAGAGAATGGAGGCACGACTGAGGCACCTTGGAATAAACATAAAGAGCATCGAAGAAGATGAGCGGTGTGTTATCCCAATGGGAGGTCCTCTCCCAATAATACCTCAAAGAGTAGTTGGGATTGGCGGCACGGCGGGGATGGTGCATCCTTCTACCGGTTACATGGTGGCAAGGACCTTAGCAGCGGCTCCAATCGTCGCCAATTCTATAGTTCAGTACCTTGGTTCAGGAGGAACCCAACTAGGCGATGATTTATCAGATCAAGTGTGGAGAGACTTATGGCCGATACAGAGGAGACGCCAAAGGGAGTTCTTCTGCTTCGGTATGGACATCCTGCTTAAGCTTGATTTACAGGGAACAAGGAGGTTTTTCGACGCGTTCTTTGATCTTGAGCCTCGTTATTGGCATGGGTTTTTGTCTTCTAGGTTGTTCCTTCCTGAACTTATAGTCTTTGGACTCGCGCTCTTTGGCCATGCCTCTAACACTTCTAGATTAGAGATTATGGCCAAAGGCACTGTACCCTTGGTGAGCATGATTGGCAACCTGATAAAGGATAGGGAGTGAACTCAGAGGTCTTTGTTCTTTCTGTTGTACTATGTACCCTGTGACCTCAAAATATCACTTCATGTGATAATTGTTGATACAGCTTTTGATTTAATATGGGTGGAAGGATTTTCATTCAGCTGTATTCCTGCTTATTCAGAAGATTGAAATGTGAAGCTGAGAACTTGTAAGAACCTGTCCTACAAGGGGAAACAAGGAGGATAAATGAGCAGCCACAGATTGAAAGATCATAATACTTTCATCCCTAATTTTTCTTGTATGTAATCTCTTGAATTGCGATATGGTCCATGTGTATACTTTCCTAATATTGAACATCCTAATGTGTAGATAAGTGCGCACAGAAGCAAGATTATTGAGTCTGTTTAAAATGGAGATATGGAAATGGGAGAGAGAATCCTCTCTCGTATTCATTCATGAGATATGTATTTGTTTCATGTATGAAGTTCAGTACATGAAGCATACTGCAACTATATTTGCTTTGATCTCAGCACTTGTCAATGGAGTCCTGATGCAGGTAGATCAGCAGGTCTTCCAAGAAGACAAAGGCGGTGTATCAGAGTCCAACCAAGTTGGGAAAATGCTCAATGTCTTGGAACCCTTGACAGCATCCCCTGAAGCAAAGGACTCGAGCTCAGCCATCTCCTCCGTTGTCAAGCTCACTGACAGTACTCCCTTGTTCTCGTCGAAGTTCTTAATCTTTGTGGTGCCTGGTATAGGGCACACGTCATTCCCTTGATGATGAACCCAGGCAAGTGCTAGCTGACCCGGTGTGCATCCTTTTCTTGTTGCCATCTCGTTCACCTTCTCGAATACATGCTTGTTGTGATCCAGGTTCTCAGGCTGGAACCGCGGAAATTGCTGACACAATGAAATTGCTGAGTCAGTAGTTGGGTTTTAAGAATCCATTTATAAAATTTTGATAGGACAAACCTTTCGCAGGTCGGTTTCTGCCCAATTCTCCGTAATTTTTGGCCCTAGGCTGAAGAATCCTCGTCCGAGAGGGCTGTACGGAACAATTCCAATTCCAAGTTCTCTGCAACCAATACGCTTGTAAGATCTTGTTCCCGGCTGGATCAATGCTGAATAAATAAACACTCAATTTTTATTACCCTGCAAGTTGGTATAATTTCCTCTTCAACATCTCTAGTCCATAGTGACCATTCTATCTGCACTGCGGTGATGGGATGCACAGCATGCGCTCTTCTTATCGTCGAAACGCATGCTTCTGATAGACCAATGTACTTGATTTTTCCTTTTTCAACTAGCTTCTTGAGCTCTCCCATCTGGATATGAAGATTAAATGCCAAGTTTTCACTCTCTTATGCTGATATGAAGCATGTAGCAGTACTGGATTAATTTGTTTGAAATCTGAATAATGTTCTTACAGTGACTTCGATGGGCACAGTGGTATCAATACGATGCTGGTAATAGAGGTCAATATAGTCAATATCCAGCCTCTTCAAGCTCGTCTCGCAGCATGCTCTAACGTAGGATGGATCTCCACGAATGACCATCTTCCCGTCTATAGAGGAGACTCCAAATTTGGTGGCTAACTGCACCTTTTCCCTGTACCCGTCTTTTAAAGCCTAGACAATTCATCATGCACATGAATCATGATGAGCATTCTCCTTATCCTGCCAACGATATGGAATGTTGCAAGTATAGCTCTCTAGGCAATACATCTTAATTTATACCTTGCCGATGAGGATTTCATTCATATGAGGCCCATAGAAATCGGAAGTGTCGAGGAAGGTGACGCCATAGTCAACAGCATGACGGACAAGCTTGATCATTTCATCTTCAGGTTTCGAAATAAGTTTGTAGGACATGAGCATGCATCCGAGACCTTGGGCAGATACCTCAAAGCCCTGTGTGCCTAGCTTGATTCTCCTCACCTCTCCTTCGCCTGCCATCATATAATAATCGTTTTGTCCTTGATCTGTGGTTTGCAGTTTGAGTTTGTGTCTTTGAGGTTTGATCTTGTTCTTGCTTCAGTCCTTGATCTCTCTTTTATAAAGGTGCTGCTGACAAGGGGTAAAATTGGAAGAAAAGAAGAAAAGGTGAGAGTCATCTCAAGGGTGCGAGTTCGTGTTCGACCAAGAAGTTTGTAAATTTTCAAAGAGTAACTTTTCAATCTCATTTATTTATTGTAATTATAAAATTGAAAATTTTGAAAATATTAAAAGATTTAGTTTTATAAAATAAGTCGATGAGTCCTAACAAACTAATTGTTTTGCTTCTAAATTTATAAAATAAGTAAATCACCGAGAACTCAAAATCAAAATATCTAAAAGAATCAAAACCCTTGAGAGTTCTGGATGCAAAGACAGAGTATCAAAGTTGATCATAATCAAAGTCGATTTCTTAGCGCAAGTAGTACTGATTTTTAAAATGTATCGATTTCTCAGCGCATTGGTACAGTTAAATGTATTGATTTTTTAATTGCAACTAATATCTAATTTTATTTGCTAATGGTCGATTTTAATTCATCAAAATTTCAGAATTAATTTTATGGATATATAGTTGTTCGATTCGGATTTGTCTCGGATTTGACTCGATTCGTTATTCGACAAAATACTCGATGAGAGGTTCGATACTTGACGAACATAAATTTGAACTTGAATTTTTTTTTATCCCATATTCGAGTTCGACTAATGTTCGATTCGAAATGAATAATAAGTGTTTGAACTCAAGATCGTAAAAACTCGATTCGGTTCGATTTATTTACGGCTATAAATTGAAGATCATGGGTACTTATTAGCGGGTAAATATGCATCCACATAGGTCACCCCCTCTGGCCGGATAAGGCTATCAGAGCACTAGCTCTCTCCAAGCGAAGATACTTTCATTGTGAATCCCGATGGATAGCCTTATAGACAACACTGTATCCGTTGATGATAATTATGTGATATTGTTCTACATCTATCTATACCCTAATTGAATCAAGTAAATGAGACTTCCTTTATCTTATATATTTTGTAATATTCATTTTATATATCTAAAATTATATATATTTTTTTTCAACTTCAATTCTCAATCACATAATATTTCTTTCTTTATCTATTTTAATTCATAACCAAACAATCAATATATTTACTTAATCCATAAAATTGACGTGCATTCAATAATATGCA
Source organism: Drosera capensis (assembly GCA_001925005.1). Lineage (NCBI taxonomy): Eukaryota > Viridiplantae > Streptophyta > Magnoliopsida > Caryophyllales > Droseraceae > Drosera > Drosera capensis. The sequence goes on along the minus strand of LIEC01010919.1, from coordinate 42,517 downwards.
ATTTGCATGGAATGTCAATCGTTTAGATATTTTTATTATTATTTAATTTATTGTCTATTATCTATTAAAGGATCAAGTTAAATACCCAACTAAACCTAAATCCACCCAATTAAACCTAATTATTTTGGCCGTTAACCTTCCCCCGTTTCGGTTATTGTCATTTCAATATCAATATATATATTAAATCCACAAATCTTATGAAATGCATTTTTTTATATAGATTATTGTAAAGGATATGAAGCGTATTCCATCTGTGAGTAATTAGTCCCTGGGTAAACAAATGAACTATAGCATTATTTCCTAGATTTAACTGATATGGAAATCAAACCATCGAAAATTGATGACAGCATCAATCACAGCCGTTAGGCTCGTTACTCTCCATCCCAGCAAATGAATGACTGAATAGAATGATCAAATACAAATCAGTTACTCCATTTGTCATCTTCCAGCCATTTTCTTCTCATGGAGCCCCAGGTGACTTCCTCCTCTCCCACCACCGTATTAATCCACGAGTGAACTGTCTCGAGGAACAAATGATCAATAGATTCCTTTTTCTCAAAAAACGCATTGTTTGAATCACGCAATGGTTAGGGAACGTAGGTGATGAGCTGTAGATAGGTAGCACATGTTGTCGAGGATGGTTCCCTCACCGTCGATCCGAGTTGATTCGCCATATTGTATGGTCATTGAAGGCGAAGCCTTGGGAACTTCAAGAGAGAGAGGACATTGATCCTCATGTAGTTCTATATGAATCCGATGAGTTGATTGGCGAATAAGAACATTAGGCAGTATGGACCTGGAACATGATCTCCTCGACCATCGATGCACCCTCTGGTCTCACCCTCAACTGTAAGTAATGCGATCGTTAGGTCTCTGATGCTGATGTGATGTGGTCGCGATCCATGCCACACTCGGAGTTCATCCTAAGTATGAATTGAGTTCCATTTAATGGAATAAGAGGAAAGAAGTTCCCCTTGTGCTTATACTGTTGTATTCTTAATGGAAACAATTGTGTTTGCCCTTTGCTAACTCATGGCATTTTTATTGGATCATAACCAATATGTAAATCAGCTTATAGTGTCAGAGTAACCGATTCAAGCCAAGCACTATCATCGACACTGATATATCATGGATGATTCATCCCATCAGTATTGCTCGAGTCCGCTGGCGTCATCAACTCTTTCAGCCTGTGTCGATCCGGACTGCATTCGACCCTCGGATAATCAAGGATTATGTTTTACTCAGTCTCTTAACATGATATTCAGCTATGTCAAAGTGGAATCAAAAGATAAGAAGCAGAATCTATTATTTCTATATTCAGCTGATATGCCCACGTTTCTGAGAGAATCAAATTCATCCTAAACAAGGTGTCATTGATTCCTCATCAAATTCCATGAGATAAATGGTATCCCTATGATACGTCAATTCCTTCTTCAAAGTACTTCAAGAGGCGTTTTGAACGGACAAGTTATTGAGTTGATGAACTATATAGTCTATAATGAGTGAATTGGGCAAGATTCCGCATCTCCCTGGTTCTGTGTTCAGATTCCTTCTCACGATGACAAGTTCTTCGTGTACTAAACTGACCCTAGATTCGCAATCAAGACACTTAGCTTTATCAATTTGACCCACTTGAGCCTAGAAAGCTCCTCGCGGGATACAAGGGTAGCAAACTAGTACTTTCTAAATATAAAAATGTTGTAAAAAATTTTGAACATCTCAAAATGACAGCAGGATGTAAAAAGGAGTAATAGTCTGCGTATATCTGTCAGTTTATAGATTTTTCATTTATTTATATATATATATAAAAGTATATAAATTCTTTAAACCAAGCATCCAATTACCCCATTGGAATAACCGTTTCATATGCCATCTGGTTTAGTCCCATGCATGTATAACATATGGCCAATGTATATAATCTGATCTTTACAATCGTTATCTGTTAAACTTACATATTCCTTATGTTGCCATAAAACGAAGTTCGGTATCTCAAGTCTCAATGCAGAACATCACTATTCACTCTCCAAGAAATCAATTAGATAATGGCAATGGGAAAATGTGTGACACGCATTGTAACGTTGATGTGTTTCGTGCTCTTCATCGCCCAAGCATCCGCTTGATTGGGAAAAGAAATGGCTATGTTGGATGATGCAGGGATGCATCGGAGCCATTAAGCAGCGCTACTATGGAGACCGCATCCGAGCCAATAACCCGCGCTACTTTGGAGACCGCCGAGAATCATCATGGTTGAGAGGATCAGTTACCTCCACATCAAGATGTGAAAAATGTATCGTGCAACTTGTGAAATAACCATGACATGTTAAGATGTTTAAATGAGTGCTTTATGTATGAACTACATAAAACACTACTTGATGACCCAAACAGTTTGGGTCGTCCTTCGTAGTGCCGAGCAGAGCCACTAGAGCTCTTTGTCACTTCTGAAACTACAAAGTATAAGTTAGATCTTTTCATAAAGTTGATCTCACACCTGAGAGAGCCATTAAATCATGCATCGAGTTGCTAGAAAAACAGGACAGAATGGGTTTTATTGTTTAAAAAACCAAAACAATTGGGATGGGATGGGATGGGATGGGATGAGATGTTACTCAACCGAGGGAGAGTATGAGATTTTACTCAACTGGATCCTTGCGGTTCATTTATGAGATTTTACTCACTACCTATGCCATGGATAGTGTATACTGCAATTCCCAGAAGACAGCATCTACCATCACAAACAATACAGCTGAAGCGATGACTGTCCAGTATCCGTATAGTCTATAATCAAAGGGTTTATCTACAAGGAAATCCAAGAACAAAGCACCTTCAAAAAAAGAATCACAAGTCATCTCATTACCTTTCTAGTACACAGCTGTATATCCATTTCTTCAATGCCTCGGCGGAGCTATATCACGAGGACTCTTCGTTATCCAAAACTTGGTGGAAGCATGTGCTTGATCTACATGAGGTGGTGATGTACCAACAAGGTTCTAACTCTTCAATGTCGACTATTTTTCATGCAGCTGATCAACGAAGTCTGGGTGGAGACAGTGGTGGGACGGCTTCAGCTAAAGTTTCTAGGGCTCCCACGCCCAGGACTTTCCTTGTCGTTGCATGGAATTTATGATTGCCACCGATCTTTTTTGAGGAAATACTTTCCCTCTGGAATCCATGAGATGAGTTGCTAGATGGAATGGATGATGAGCTCGCTTTTAAAATGGCTCCTTGGGCAGACGTAATTGCTGAAGTGAAGACTCCGGATGCCTTTAGTCCTTGAATTATCATCTATGTAATACAAAGAATACGAGAATTTGAATGGGAAACATGGAACTTTGAAAGAATATCAAGCTAAATATGGTTAAAGAAAGCATCTTCATCATCACTAAGGTCTTTCAGTTTCATTAGATGTGTCCCCACATGCATAATTCTCTTCTTTTGGCTTTCACCTAGGAAAATCATCCTGGTAACGACAACTACTTATTTATCTTTCCTTATAACAAGGGGTCAATTTGATCCTCTACTCCTTATACCTTCCAGACATGTTGTTTGTGCCTTTTGTCATACAAGGTAACCAGCCGCTTCGAAGAGAAGTCGAAGGAAAATTATTCAGCTACTTATCAGGGAAGCAAGCATAGTTAGCAGAAACCAAAGGTGCTCATGGCACCAAGCAACTTACCATGGGAGCATCAATGCGAGTCAGAATGCCCTTCCTCAGTAGCTTCAGTTTCAACTCTTTGTCCATCCACACTACATGCTCCTGATACCTACAGCAGAAGTACATCAAAGGTCGTCATGCGCTGATAAAATTTCATATAAATTATAGCATCACATACCATAATTGCAACATAGTTAGAAGCATGAGTGAAAAAGAAAGAAAAAAAAATCCAAATCATAGATCATAAAAATGTGTCCTCACCAGCGAAGCATTTCATCCTCTGTTGCTGTGGAGGCAACTATAAATGCCTGTAAATAACCAATATCAAAATAAATCAGAGTCACACGGTTTGTAAAAGAAATACCTATCACCAATAATTTAACACATGTATTTGGTAATCAAGTATCATGCTATGACTTGATCAGTATGAAAAGAAAATTCACCACATGAGGAAAAACAAAAGTAAACCGTGTATCCTAATGTACTTTATCCAGGATCCATGCTCGTTGGGAAGTGAAACTACCAGCATGGGCGTAGAAATATCGTATATATAGATCATGATAAGTGACACAAAGAACATACAAGATATCCCACCAAACAGAACAAGTTCCTCTCAATCAAAAAAGGAAACCGATGCCTAGGCCCATATCAGCTAGCAGAAGTGCTAATAGTAAACTGGCTCCAAAAGAAATAAGATTACCTGATTGGTACTCTGTGTGAAGATGCAAATATTAAAGGGAAAAAAAACCCTGTTGCCTCAAATTGATATAAAACTAATTGTGACTACCTGCAATTCTTGATTATTTAGCACACTTTAAAATGATTGCCAATGCATTTTTCGGGCTCAAACCAAGACATTTATGTGAAGAGACATAATAAGCTATCTACAATTATCTTCGACTTATTACCATATGCTTGAGCTTTTTGTAAAAAGGGATTTGCCAAAACTAAGATCTATTTCCTGGGTTGGGCACGTATCTACATCCGGAGAAGTTCTAGGAGCACGTTTGTGGGACGAGTACCTATAGTTCACCCACCATTGCCAAACTACCAACTTGACCTGTGATCAGTAAAATTGTGAATATGTGAATTCAAATAGACCATGAGTACACATCATTGACTACGGACTTGATAAATTCGACTCATCAAGAGTTGCCACTGTTATAATATTTAAATCTCAAAACAAGACAAATCACCAATGCAATAGCCAAAAGTATACAACTGCTCCAGCGTGAGCCTCCCCTTGCAAACCATAGTAGATAATATTCTTGAAAGGAAAAAGCTTGCTGCATCTTTAGAAAGGATGACAGCAAGCATTGAAACAAGGAGTGCAGCTATCGAGAGAGATGGGAATATAATGTCAAGAGTAACTCACAGCACGATCAAATTCAAGCATAAAGCATCTTTTTACATCATCCTTGGTTGGCTTGCAGCCACACCTATCACGCCTTGAAGTCAGATCAGAATATTGCGCATATGTATAATGCAAGATAGCAGCCTCGTCCAATTTGATCTCACTGCAAAAGAAAATGACAATAATAAATAAAATAAATTTGGGCATTTTGCAATAAATAGTTAGAAATAGAATACATTTGGGCACTTTGTAACAACTAGTTAAAATAAAATCAAATGGAAAGAGAAAGAGCAGCATGTACTTTGGTGTCTTCATGTAGTTGTGCCATCGATGTGCACCATTGGGCCGGAGGTGATCTTGAATCCTGGCAGCTGATTTCCCATTTCCATAAGTCAGGAAATAATTTGGGTTTCCACGTGTAGCATCTTTGTAATTCCCAAAATATGTGTCTCGGGGAAGGTGGTCATAATTCTTTTTAAACATCGATACCTGTATTTAACAAACTATGCAATTACAAGACCCATTCAAGCACACTGAGAGGTGACAATATGACATCTACAAGAATAATGAAAACCAAATGGGTTTACCTCAGTAAAAGGTTCTTTTACATCATCCCGCTCAACACTACTCTCCTGAAATTAAGGTAGTATTTACCAAATATGAAAAATGACAGTATGCTTGCAGCATAAGCATAGTAAAACGTATGACATGCGACCTGTCCTGGGAAGATTGTAAAGGAAGAAAGTAGAAGAGCCATAGTTATCTCGTGTTCATCAAAGAAATACTCACATAATTGGGAAACACAACCATGTCAACGTTTTTAGGAATTTCTGACAACAGTTCTCTCACAGAGTATTCACGTGTTCCTCCAGGATGGACCAACTCGTCAGTGTCAAGGTGCAAAATCCAATCCATGCCAGCATCCTGGGAATACAGAAAGATTAATTGAGCTTCTTAAAGATGTTTTGGTGAACTAAATAACAATGTTGTTTGATAAGCTCATCAAAAAATTTAAACTGGATACCCTTGCCATGACTATCGCCATTTCCATATTCAAGGATTGCTTCACAAACAACTCGTAGTTGCATGGCTTGTAAAAGAAGCTTGCCAACCAAGTCTCATTCCACACTCGACTGGCAAGTCAAAATGGAAGAAAAATTTAGCACGTGAAGGTTTTGCTACACATGGCTCACAGTTAATTATAACATGAGTGGATGCATTTGCAAATGCACAATTTTAAGACATCAAATTCAGCATAATCGTGCCCATAACAGAAAACATGTAGTATAGCTAGGCATGACTTTACATATTAATATGGCAATTCGAATAACTAAACAACTTATTATAGAATTAACTGGGAGGCAGGGTTTCCTGAAGATAACAACATAGCTGTTTAGCTCTATAATTATCCCATAATTAATGAAAGCCAATCTTTCTTAACACTTTCTCGAACATGATCGTTTATTCGTTTTGACCAACGCCATTGTCACACTGCCCCTACCTCTAAAAGCGTCTCATCTTGCACCAGAAGACATTGAAAATTAGTAACAAAAAAATGATGTGGGGTTACACGAATTCTGTTTCATGCTTGCAGCCAAGATGTAGCTGAAGCATGCTTGCTTAAAAGAACTCTTCGCCGCTTTAGACAGCAGGTACAAATCGAGTATTTGATAATGCACACGACATAATAAGATATACTCCTACATTCACTCTTCAATTGTATCACGAATATTGATTTGACTCAGAAAAATGACCATTTGTCATACAGGAGAAGAACCAGAGTGACAAACTGTAGCAAAAAAAAAAACCAATACTGATTGCAAACAGTCCAAACTTATGAACATAGGCTTGTCATCAGTTATCAGTTATCGCCACAAACTATATTCAGAAAAAGTAAATGACACTTGATCATGGAAGTATCGAATCAATACAAACCTTCTCGCTTGTTGTTCCTCTAATTCTTTCGTTCTATATATGACTTTCACTCCCTACAATAGGAGAGATAAAAAGTCATGTTTATATATAATTAGATTAGATGGCCATAAATAGCAATATCCAGACTAACATCACATGACGTGCATGTAAACTAACCGGAATTCTTTCTAGCACTTTAGATATCTGAGGGGATGCACCCTTCCCTTCCACAAAGAGGAAAAAATATCGGATACCAATAACCTTGTGATAGAAGATCCAAGGAAGGATTTGCTCCAAAGTACCAGCAGTGCTCCCAGTGATGCATATCTATGACATATTCACATGGAGTAAATGTAAGTTACCAAAACGCCAAAAATGAAGAGTGTTTCGCATAGATAGTCCCGAGAGAAAGATGCCATATTTCCTTGTCATTAGGCCCAATTTCTCCACACTTTAACAATTCAACTGTCGCCCAAAATAAAGCTGAGCCAGCGGGAGAACAAGATGGAGAAAGTAGATGTCTTGCCAGGGAGGCAAAACTTATGGTTCGAAACAGAAAGCATGACAGCATTATCAGGTTTAATTGATCATGTGAATCATTATTACATAGATCATTCTACTTTATATATCATGATTACATTACAATTTTAGAGCATTTGTGTTCACATTGTTTGCTGCAGCAAACGAAAGCATAAAAGTCTAGACTAACATGGAAAGCCAGAAATATCGACGCTGATATTTACCTGCAGTGCTTACATTAATTTGGTTTGACTAAATGCAAATGAGCTGCATTTGAATTTATACTATTATTTGAAATATGAAATGAGACACTCCCCTCTCCCTGACTGTTCAAATCCTATTCTTTCCCGAACTCATATGTAGGAAAGAAATCGTGTAGAGGTGGATTCTCTTTGTACTTATCCCCCTCATATTCTAACCATACATCAAACCTGACCAGCATTGCTAACACCACTATTTCTATTTCTTACGCTAAAAGCAGCACGAAACATACATTTCTAAGTCAAAATGACTTCTTTAGAGTTCTCAAACAGAGCAATTGAGAATCATCAATAAGAAGTAAAATACAGAATTCATTTTAGTTGTATTCAATCACAGCCTCATAACCGCCGATATTAATATCTAGACAAATGAAACCGTCTTTCAGCACTACAAAGTTCTAAGAAATGGTTTTGAAGGCCTCTGACAAGTTTTGACCTGAGAACACTTGCTACTTGAGGCCCTATCCGGTACGCCTCATAATTCCTCAACTTCTGTTTAAGATTCTTTGGCCAACAAATCAAAAAAAAAAAAAATTCTTGTTTCTTCAGAATTTCTAAAAGGAAAAACAGGAATCAGAACAGAGATACTCAAAAGTATATATTTCCTGTTTTCCTTGCTGAAAGTATGTGATATGTGATGGTATTGGTTTCGGTTATTGATTTCCTCAATCTATTACTAACTTTCTCCTATTTCAAATAGCCATACCAAACAACCCTTTAAGTATTGTTGTCACCTTCGACAACGCATCTAATCAGCAGTTTCTAACAGCGCAAAAGTCACAAGGATCTGATCCAGGAAATGCTTTCTAAACCACGATCCAGCGATCAATCGAGTCCCAAACATCTTAACAAAACACACCAAATCGTGCAAATATCAGCACACAACATCATAAACCAAATCCACCCAACAACAAACACTAAAATCAACAGAAACAATCCCAAATCAAACTCAAATCAGAATCCGATAGTTCCTCAAAACCCTAACCTTAGGTCTCAACTCCGTCCCATTATCAACCCCAAACTTCCAATCCCTAAACTCTCCCCTCCTTCTTTTCCTCTCCCCTCCTCCACACAACACATCCGACGCAGGCGCATCTCCACTTATCCTCTGCACTTCAATCGATCCTCTCATTCCGGGGAACTGAAGGCGGCCGTGATCGGGGGACCAGCGAGTGACTGGATCGTCGATGGCGTTGATGCCGTTGTTGCCGCGCCATTGGAGAGCGAAGGCGAAGAGGGCGAGGGAGAGAGGGAGGAGCGTGAGGAAGAGGAAGAGTTTCGTAGCGAAGCTGTGGTGGTGGGATGTGGTGGGGTGGAGAGGAGTTGTCAGGAGGCGGAGGGATCCGCCTGCCATTGTTGTGGGAAATGAAGGGGAATGGAAGGTGTTTGGTGTGTGTTTTAGATGGTGGTGTTTGTGTGAGGATGGATTCTAATTACACTATTTACGTTAAAGTTATATCGCATTAAAAGACACCGTACTTGTAATTTGAAAAAGAAAAAGAAAAAAGACACAATACTTATCTTACTAGTATTTTTTATAAAAATATGTTTGAGGAAAATATACAGTTCGATTTTAAGATAATCTCATTTTAAATTCTCATACAACGATATTTGTTTATTTTTTATAAAAAAAATCAATAATAACTGTGATAAACAGGATTGAAACATGTCTCCTAATCTCTTTAAAAATATATTTTTTTCTATTTTATAAATTTTAAATTTAAATTACGAGATAATTATATTTTAATTTTGTGAAAATTATATCTTCTGTCAGTCTTCATATTCCTTTATTGAAATGATCAGGGTTCTCAAGTGTCATATCAGAACCCCGAGTCTTCAACCTCGATTGTCATCACACATCCCGGACTCCCGATCTGGGATGAATACCTCAATCTGAGATCTACAATGTCAAACTAGGACTGATCGGATGCCATACCAACAAGAGGATTAAATCATACGTGAAAGTACTGTGCAAATGTCATTAAAAATAACTGGAATACAATTCAGAACTGAATACAAAACGGATGATTTTAGGCAGAGCACCTTCCTAATTAATTCAAACCCTTTTATGCAAATCTAATTACAGACTAAGGAGTTGCCGTATGAGTACTTCGCAATACAAATCAACACTCCTAATACCAACTTCATGTACGATCTTGCAAAAGAGTCAGTAGTTTCCACAGGAAATACTCATAAATAAGTAGATTTCATTCTCATTACTGAAAGTCCTAATACCGCTCTCTACAGCTTGCAATGCTTCTTCCATGTCTTCCTCACAAGCCACGAATATTGTCCTCGTCTTGTCGCATACTTTGTTGAGTCCACGAATAAGCTGCCATAGAACATTAAGTACAGATAATTTCGCGGGAAGTATCTCAGCCAAGGAGCAGCAAGACATATAAACGTTGGGCAATAATGAGCGACCAGCCCAAAGCATAGGTGTAGGAAAGATGTGAACATTTAGGTGGATGCTTGAAGTAACTGTAAAAGACAAGTAGCATTTAGAATTGTCAACAGGTAGGAGTTGTCCCGGAAAAACAGACAAAGTTGAACTAACTCAGATTGGTCCAGAAAAATTATTAGGGGTGACGGAATGCTGGGCTACATAAATTAAACAAGATTTTGAAGGCTAGATGATGACGAGGTGAGACATTTGAAAGCAGACAAGCATATATTACAAAAAGAGGTGCAGTGAGATTGCATAAACCACACCAGAATAGATTGTGATTCTAATTCAGAACTTGAGAAGCTAGAATACGTAGACACCATCAAGTGAAATATCACACGCTGACTTTTGAATAGAGGTGTTGAAATCGATAATTTAATGGTTGACAGCCAACATGAATAGAAAACTCAACATTCTCACCAAATCTCACTCGCCATGTTTATCCGAGTGTGTAACATAAACGTTCCAGGGAAAAAATGAAAAAGGAAAAAAAAAAGTTTGAAGAACATACATTACCTTCAGCAGACAGCACAATGGTTGACAATGTATGGGTTGGAGGCAGGACATGCGCCGGACGGCATATGTTATATCCTTTCAGTAAAGATCTGGGACTCTTTCTTGCTCTCAGAACAGCTTCTTTCAGATCAATCCTGAACTTTGTTGAGTATTCTTTGTCTTCGAGGATATAGGGCATCTCATCGGAAAGCTCAAACAAGCTTAGTATAAACTAACAAGCTGTGGAAACATATGATCTCATATTAAGCCAAAACTTGACTTAAGGCAGCTGGGAGACAGTATCCAAGCTCTGTTATCAGTTCATGATCTCATATTAGTCACCTCTTAAGACAAGCAAAAGGCACAGAACTAAGACTAGCATTATGAAATGAAACAACCACAGACACAGACAAGAAATCACTAAGATTTGCTTTGATAATTGGAAGACTGACCCTCCACATAGAGCAGTGCAGAAGTTCAGAGTTCACCGGACCTTTCCAATGCAGACATGAGTCGCCAAACTCCCATTAGCGGTGACAGCACCACCTAGGTCGTTAATTATCTACCAGCCAAAAGAAAGGATCCGCAATTACTTTTTTACGAAGAATGCACAGGACTATGAAGGGGAAAAAACCCCAAGGTTTGGGTTTTCAGAGTGGCTGACAAGTTAGACCAGACAATACGATGATCATTGTTAGAATCATGTTACAGCTAACCATAGAAAATCATTTCAGAGATATAAAATAAATAACATATTACTGTTTAAAAAGGAGAGAACTAACTAGGTTTTTTGGTTCAAGACTGAAGGCTTCAAGCATATGTGCATTGCAACTGAATAGTTTCAGCATATCAGAAAGCGCATAACAAATGCTGGCTTTTTTAGTTTAATAAAGGATATGAAACCAACCCATAATCAGCCTTTTCCCTGGTGAGAACAGCTACATAGATAAACGAAGCCGCTGCTATAAACTGACCATGAAAGGATGCGAGTCACACTTCATAAATGGTAGAACAATTGATTTGAAACTATTAATCATAACAGAAAAAGAACAAGTTTCATCTTATACCTTAGTTAGCTTCATCTTCTCGGCACCCTTCGCTTATATCCATCAACATAATGTTGAAGGTTTTATCCGTTAACTTGGATTTGACGATCACAAGATCGTTACGGGTGGGTTCCACATTCACACGCTCTTCACCATCTGCCTCTCCTGCTCTTTGGGAAAACAAAGCGCATCCATCATCGTGACTGCTATTTTTAGTTTCACTATCTACATCAAAAGCAGAAGCAGAATAAGATTCATCATCTGCTAGGCGACTAGCCTTTACTCTCTTTGACTTCAATGAAGATGAAGACGATTCCCAAATTCTCTTTCCGTTTTTCTTATAAGTCGGAGCTGAAGATGCATTTCTGGCACCTGACTTAACATCACTAGTATCAGTAGCCAAGTTATTTTTCACCTTGAGAGGAGAGATGTGCCCACTTGCCCTTGTCGAAAGAGTAATCGGTGGACCTGCAAGCACTAATCCACAAGTGGTTATAGCCCGCAACATGAAATAAATCATTGCAATTTGCAAGTTTATGAATGAACCAATCTCCTCATACTAGTTTCTACCAACACCTTGTTCTTTCCCATTATAAAAATAATTTGAATTAAGCCAAAATCAACCTGCACCTAATACCAGACTGTTGGTGAGATGGGGTGGTTATCTGGGAGAAGGGATCATTTAAGGATCGAGCGGTGAAGGTATTTTGCACCAGTTGATATAGATCCAGATACACTAAATCAATGAAAGAAACACAAAAAAACCTTGAGAGACAAACCAGCATGCTAAGCAATATATTTATCTTAAATTCACCATTTGGTTCAAGTTAAGCGGGAATTTGATTTCCTGTCATCAAAGCACCTGCACTCTCTTCATTGCACTCTTCATATGGCATTTCATTGGCCGACAAGAACAGGGTTTCATCGGACTTTGATTTTATGGGTAGTTTTACTGTGTTGTCGAGGGCACCAGGAAGACTGCTCTTTAAATGAGAAACCATGAGGGTTGAACCAGGAAAGCATAAAGCTCGGCGAATATCTGCTTTTATTGGAATTATGTGAGCTTTTCCTTTAGAATCAACCTCTGCAATCGGTAGAAAGCCCTGTAGATGAAGAAAATAGATTCTATGCATATGTGCCGAAATCTTCCTATTACTAATCCATTCTCACCCTCTATCAAAAAGATCAAAAAGTGTGATGAAACTTAACATTTAAGGTTAATACTTATATCAATGAGAAAAGGAGGTATCAATGACTCCGCATGTTATTCATGTTGGGAATATGAGGCAGCGGATGCAATCCCCCACTTGTAAGAACTTGATAGGAGTAACTCAATAAATATATGGCAAAAAAATAATGACAAGAACACTAAGATTTTTAACGTGGAAAACCCTCAAAAAATCAAGGGTAAAAACCACAGGTCGTCAAGACCAATGAAGCAACTTCACTATGATCAAATCAGAGTACAAAACATGCACAATCAAGTGCACACAAACGTGCAAACAGCCAATCAAAACAGCAAGACAACAAAGTTTGCAAATACAAGAACAAGAAGATAAACAACCTCAAAAACATGAGGCACTATCGAGACAATAACTCACAACTCAGATCTCTTCTTCTTGATCCAACCGTTAAGAATGCAGAACTGGATGTTCAGAACCTGCTGACAAATTTTTAGTCCGATCCAACGATGAACGAATCGTAAAATGCGATTTTACGGTGGTTGTGTTTTTTATGGCAGATTTCCACTTCTCCTCTACTTCTCTACCTCTCTACGGCTGCTATGTACGTTTATATATACTCCTGATTTGCTTCATTTGGAAGTAACCGCCTTCACAAGTGAGCTTTTGGCTTCAAGCTTTTGGGCCTTCCTCCACGTAAGAAGTTAGTCCAAAAAACCCAACAATTCATGAATACAAAGAGGCATAGGAAAAGAAAAATAGGCGCTATACAGAATGAAATTCAGGCGCTGCTCACATTTCTTAGTAGTAAGAAAAAAATTATATACTACCCAAAACAAGGCACCTCAAACGCAGCAACAGAAATTTAAGTAGAAACCCCACCAACGAAGATCCTACCTGTTTGTGCCAAAATCCTTCAGATTCCATGTCCGCCCAACATAAAATAGTGCATATACTGACATCCAGAAGACTTCTGCTTAGATCCATGTACAGTTGTCGACCGATTCCTTGCAAGATTGTATCTCGGGCGTAGATGAGCAATTAGCATGAATTACTTTTTAAATTAACTTGGCACTATAGGTGTTTATTCTCATCGGAATTATGAAGAATGAACCCACCGCCGACCTGTGGACACATAAACGAAGCGATGTCTTCAGTCTTCTGCATTTGTAAGTGAACCCATGGATTGCACCGCAAAGTTTAGTCATTGTATCATCTACAGACGGATATTCATGTTTCTTTAATCGGACTCGGGCTCTGCATCTTGTCATCAAGTGAGTACACTGACATATCTGGTATTGTATCTTTACAAACTTTGTATCCTCGAACTCTTTATCACAGCTATCAAATGCATTTCTTTTTACCTTTCTCCCATTTTCCAGCTCAAAACAGATAGAAAACCACATGGATATATTGCGGTATTGAAAGCAGATAGACAACGTTACATGCCATGCACACAACCTGATTGGTTTTAAATAGACTGAAGCCTTGGCCGTTGCTTGTCACGGATATGTATAGAGCCAAAAAGCTCTAGGCGCATGCAGCTGTGTTTAGGCTTTTGTCTGTTTGGGTTTGCTGGGCCTTGTGATTTTGAGTAGTGCAACATGTGAGGGCTATACTACTATTCTCATATCTTTTTCATATCCTCTGTTCTTGCTGCTGCCCAACCGCTTCACATGTCACCCAGATGTAGATTGTGAGTTGTCAGCCATTCAATCTTTTCAGAGTTTTCGGCTCCACGGATAGTCAAAATCTCGATCTTATGATACATGGTTTCGTTATCTGATTTATCTGGTATTGTAATGCAATTGTAGTTATTTGAGGTTTATTCTATGCAATGAATACAAAGTATATTTATAGTGTATACAAAATACAGAATACGGAGTATAAAGTATATCCTTTTATATTCTACCACGTTTGGAATGGAATCGCGATTTTGAATACCTTAGGACAAAAGCGATCGATGCGAGTCTCCTAGGAGTTTATATGGAATTAGTTCTCTAATTTTCATGACCTTTTGGGTTCTCAGGGATAGATGTGGCTGCTTGTTTGAAGGCCATTAACTTCGTTTACTGTATCTATAAGTTGGTTGGGTAGGTTGTTTGACAGTCAGGGTAATGAACCTTTTGTCTATCGTTCTGCAACTAACTCTGTAGTACATTCTAGAATTTTCATGAGTTACGGAGGTTCTCTACCGACACTGTTAAATACTCGTTTTCTAATTGGTTAATCGCTTAATTAGCATCATCGTTATTGATTGCTAAAAGAGCAAGGGTTTGTGTAGGAACCGGGCGTGCCCATGACGCTCGTGATTTGTCTTTGTCGTCTGTAGATTCCCAGTCATTTCATCTATTATGCGCGAAAGAGACCAGTATGTCATAAGCTGATGGATTAGTTTAAATCCCAAGTACTCTAATAAACTTATGTCAAGTGGGAGAAAAGTTTTGGGTAGAAGCGACTGAGCATGGACCGACCAAGCTCATCTGCTACAATGTTTTTTACGGCAAAGTATAGTTATTGCATGTTCTAAGCATGCTGTGCAAGCTAAGCAATCCTTTAAAAGAAGTGCTTATCTATTGCATGATCCAAAATCTGATATAGGTATATTATTTTATGAAATGGTTTTATTTTATATCGTCTAAGTGGTCATTGAAACTCAACCATAATAATTTGGATGATGCGAAATGTTGGTTGTTAGTTTGAATAGACTCTCCACTCTCTTACCATACTAATCTTTGGCAATGAATGCAATAGTTCAGAATTTGTATATGCACTTATAATATAAGGAAAAGTGATTTTTGCCTAACCATATATAAATTTATATGTGTAAATTTATATGTGTGGTTAGATCGTTGGATTTAAAAATCAATGGCTGATATTAAAAGTGTACTCCCCTCTCTTCAATTAATGTCAAAATAGTTTTTAATGTTGATTTTTAAATTCAACAATCTATACACACATAAACTTATACGTGATTGGTCACAAATTCCCTGAGCCCTTTAATATATTCACCATACGGATGTGAATTTACTTCTCAACAATTTTTACCCAATTACTGCCAAGGTTCAATACAGCTATCATTACAGTATGGTCACGGGAAGGGGTCCAGTCCAGTTCGTTATATATGATATAGAACAGAAATGATTGGGCAACTGCCTATATATGCGTATCCTATAAGACTATGCAACCACCACCGTTTTTCTCGTTCACTATTCCCTTTGTTATCTGTCTCTCTATCTCTTCTGTTCATTGAGGGAAGCAAAATGGCAAGGAAGCTAAGCATTGTGCTGATACTGTTTATGCTTATGTTCGTTTCTGATGCAGAAAAACATGTAAGCATACCTCTCAATCGCTTTGAGTTCATCAGCTTTCACCAAAATCCTTCGCTTTCTTCCTCCATAATCCGATACTTCGACTTGCTGGATTGATTTTTGAAGAAAGCTAGAATGAGGGATTTGTCGAGCACTGTTTGAATTGTTGCTTTAGTTGGTTCATTGTTGTATCATGAATTGGCTCCAAGTTCGTATGTCGTAACCGAGAGTCAGGTTATACAGATTGTTTACATCTTCGCTACCCAATTTTGTGTTTGCATTTGCTCACTATGCCTTTCTGTTATCAGAAACCTGAAGTTATCATCCGGCCTCCAAGTCCAGCACCGCAGCCACAACCCTTTCCTTTGGTAAAACCCATCGCCCATGAACCCTGCATCACCAACCTTAACCAGGAATGATAGTATGAGAATTTGGTTGAACTAACTTGTTTTCACTTGTCCCATTTCTGATGAATTTCAGTATGGTTTCACCCAAGGCAGTCTCAAACCTCAAGGTTAGTACCTCATGTCTTCGCTCTCGCTCTTCCTTGAATCAGTCACATGAATCTTTGTTCTCCATTCTGTTTATTATTGAAGGGTCCCGCTTACAATGAACTGTGACAAGTTTTTCATACGAAACTCGTTGTCTTATCTTATGATCATATCTTGTAGACTGCGGGCCCCGTTGCACGACGAGATGCTCGAAGACAGCGTTCAAGAAGCAGTGCATGTTTTTCTGCCAGAAGTGCTGCGCCAAGTGCCTATGCGTTCCTCCTGGTACCTACGGCAACAAAGAGTTCTGCCCTTGCTATAATGAATGGAAGACCAAGAGAGGGGGCCCTAAATGCCCCTGAATAACATCTCCTGCACGCATGACCAAATCTGTATATCTTGTTCTTATTGCTGGTATCGTTGTACGTCTCTGACCTTGTTTACAGTAGCATGACCAAATAACGTGGTTAGCTCACATCCTTGTAATGTTATGCGAAGTGGGGTGCCGATGGCACTGTAATGATAAATTCATTGCTTTAATGCGATGATTGTTGATTATAAGCAAAGCAGATGATTGCATTCTGTCGATCAGAATACAAATCTCGTTTTCATATCAAATCACGTCTGATCGTCCCGTAATATGCATTAAAGTTGAAGTACATAACAAACTTATATAATCATTGATGTTTCACAATAAATTTACAAAAAAAAACCTACGCTTTAATGTCGTTGTACACGTATCAAATTTATATCGGCATACGTGTCAAGGCAATCGTTAAACTGACCCATATATAAACCCCAACGAAAAGGCCCTAACCACTTCCCGCTCTCCGAAGTCAAAACCCTTTCGATTGTCCATTATCGGCTCCAGTCTCGACGATCCTATAAGGTGAGCACACAATCATCTTCTTCTCCTCTCTTGTTCTCTCCCATTGCTTAATCAATTGTCAGCAATTCGATTCGGTTTTTTATGAGTAGCGGTTTCCTATGATGTGTAAACCGTGTGCGCTCCAATCGGGTAAACCCTGCGTACATGAAATTGTGCGTCTGAGTCCCGACTACAAAGGATAACGGTTGTGTATGCGACATTGCGTTTGAGTGGGTATGGATCGAGTCTAGGGTTTTCTGCTACAAAATATCTATGGATAGAGAGCATAGGGTTTGTGCAATGTCCTGTATGTTTCGAGCTGATATTGAGGTGCAAATAATTTTTGCTAGGTCTTGTACAATAAATTCGAGCTTTTTGACAGAGTTATGGTTTAACAATAATGATAATGTTATCCAAGATGAAGCCAATAACTAGATAAGTGAAAATATTGTAGGTCGCGTTGGTAGTACGGTTGATGGAAGCGTCACATACTATATAGTGATTAGAAGTTACACTTGTGCTATAGAGTAATGTTTTCTGCACCAATGTATGAGATTCTATACACAATGGCTTTAACTGGATCATCAACTTGTAGGCTAGTCCATGTACATCCATACACAGGCAGTTTCACTTGTCAATTGTCTTTATGTAGGAAACATAATTAAGGTTATGACAACGACCCAAATAATCCCATCGGGTATAGGGTATTGAGAAGAACGAGATATACATAATCTTATATGTGTTGTAATACATAAAGACTATTTTCAAATGGACTCAGAGAAAACATACCCTTCTTGACGATGATATGAAACATAGTGATAAGCGAAAAATCAAAAGGAAAGAGAAAATCAGACACCTTGAGCAGAGGAGACCTTATGGCCTCTCTTAATAAGAGTTAAATGTCATGCGGGATCCAAAGATCCCATACAACACACACCTATCATATATAGAATCATGATCAAAGCAAATGAGATGGATTACTTTCTCCATCTTCAAGAATTCACTGGGCATCTCACATTCTCACTTGGGGCATGCTTGCTGCATCTTTGTTGATGATTTGCCAAGTTACTGCCATCTTCAACCCATCCCTAGCCTGCGTCAATTGCAGAACAGTAAGGCTTCATATCTGAGCTGTTGAGTAATCGCAGTAAAATTTAATGCCTATAATCTACAAGCTTGTTAGCGCAAGGATCATGACTTCTTGAAAAAGAAGATTCACTCGCTTTGCTATCATGGAAGCATTTATAAGTCAATAGGAGCATCTCTTAAGTTTAACATGGAGAGCACATTCGTATGGAGCTCTTTACATCTCAAAAGTTTTCCCTTGGCCTCATACTATATGAAGGTACTTGTTGAACGGTTGATCATTTTGTCAAATCGCTGAGTACTGACCATGGATCAAGATCTTGGTGCATACCTGATTTATGCGTCTATCTTTCATGAAGCAGCTGCATTCAACCTCTGTCGAGTTCCTGGTGCTGAAAGCGGGCTCACAGTTTCGAAGGCTTCAACCAGCATTGCTACCCTTTTTCTCTGAATAGGAGCAAGCTTTCCAATCACTTCTTGCAGTGCATAGTCAAGCATCCAATCCTCACAACTTTTCCTCTCGCTGAGGGCATGTTGCTTCAATTTTACATGTTCGGACTCTCTCTGTGACTTGGGAGAAATATGTTGTGCTCGCCATCTATTGAGCTTCCTCATTTTTTCCATCGCCTTGATGAATCTCTTGACAAGAATTACTTGAGAGAGCTTGTTGTAGGTAGTGGATGATGATTCCCCATCGTTGTCGCTTCCCTGGGTAGGCATATCTTTTTCTCCTCGCAGAGCCGCAACCCCATCTCTGTCACTGGTGCAGCTCCTAGCTTCATTGTTTGAATTCGTCATATTATTGGTTAGGTGATCATTGCATGCTTGCTCTTGGATAACCAGGATTTGTTCAACGGCTTTCTGTACCACCATGATAGCATCCTTCTTCTGTTGTTGGATATCTCTATTTGAGGAGCCTGAACTTGGAATTTCATGATCTGTTTCACAATCTGCTTCAGATGAACTCTGAGAAGAATCACCAGAACTCCTTTCTGGCTCTTGCTCAGCATCATCCAGAATAGGATGAACTTCAATCTCACTACCTTGTATCTGAGCCTCCAGCTTTTCTGGAATAATAGATCTTGCATGCTGATATATTAGGTGCCACATCCTGCTGTATTTTCCGGTCCCCGTTATGATGTCGGATCTGATATCGGCATTTTGATCTTGACAATCTTTTTCCACAACAGAAGCATTGTGGGCATCTTCTTTGTCTTCAGTTTGAGCTGAAACGTTGCAATTGATCTCATCCGACTTAGGAGAAACATCATCACATATAATATTTTCAGGTTGAGCTGAAACATCAGAAGCTTCTGTGCAATCTTCTGGTTGGTTGAGCTGTCTTGCATATCCTTTGGCTGCGATACTTACTTGAACCTTATCGGCTCTCCCTCTCTGCAAGTCTTGCAGTTGATCTGCTTGCAATATCTTAGCCTTTGTTGATGTTGGTTCTTCACCATCATTTGGCCTCGTAGTCGCTGTGTTTTCTGAAACATCATTTCCTGGAGGCTTATCAACCTTTGCTGAATCATTGACATGCAAATATGGCTCTCTAACTTCACAAGCTTCAACTTGGACCCTAGTCACTGGATTCTTCATGATGCAAGGGACCGGGTTTCCATCTTGCTTCAGGTCCAAGTCACAGATTCCATGCATTTGGTCTTTCTTCCCATTTACATTGTCATCTGAAGAATCACTATCAGCAGCTGTAGCTTTAGTGGCATGAATTCCAGTACGTGTTCCTCCAAGATCAGGATTTACCTTTTCAAAAGCTCGAGCTATCAATGCCACTCTTCTTTGCTTGTCAGGATCAAGCTTTGCAATTGCTTGCTGTAGTGCATAGTCTAGCATCCACTCCTCACTGTTCTTTCTCTGATTTACTAAACAGCGTCTTAGCAAGACATTTTCTGCTTCAAAGCCTGGCTCTATGGGCAGAGCTCTTTGCTTCTGCCAACTGACCTTCTGTGTTTTCTCCATTGCCCTGATGAATTTGTTGCAGAGAATTGCTTTCCTCATCTTGGTAAAGCCTTGCTGGGCTTTTGTCTCAGGTCTGGCTGTTTCTCTTGATGCATTTTTGTTCTCCTGCGATGGGGTGGTGATATCACGGGAGAGGCTTTCTTTATCTGCCTCTGGTTGTAAGTCTAGGCGGTCCTTTTCCTCTTGATGACTGACATTGGCTAAAGTAGTAACAAATGGGACATCTGAGGTTTCATCAGTGCCTTTACTCTCATCAGAAAATTTCGGATGTACGCTTATTGCTGCAATACGTGATTGCTTTTCGGTTGAGGAGCTCTGACCAAGAAGGATTCCCTCAAGAGCTTCTTTTACTAGCTGAATGGTATCACTCTGGGTGAGTTCAATGCTCTCAACCTCAGAATCAAATGCCTCCTCATTAGCATTGGTGTCCCCTTTGGAGAATGTTATGCCATCATTTTCCCCTTCTCCAACTGTCTTCACTTCTTGTGATTGGCTTCCGGCTTCTGTAGTTGTGCCTGACTGAGCATGCAGATATATCAAGTGCCAAAGGCTTGTGTAGTTTTGCTTGCTCAAACGAGTGCCTTTAGTGTTGATATTTGTCAAGTCTTGCTCTAGGTGGTTTGTTCGACTCTTCTGTTGGAGTGCTTCAGACATAGGCTCATACTCCGTCTCATCCTTGCCCTTCATCACGCATGCTGGGTCATATTGGATCATACTTTCTGGATCCTTCAAGTTGCCATCTTGCATCAGGTCCAAGTCATGGATTCCATCCATTTGTTCTTGCTTTCCATCCACCTTGTCATCAGAAGAATCACTATCAGCGACTGTAGCTCCAGTGGCACGGACTCCTTTACTTGTTTCTCCAAGATCAGGATTTACACCTTCAAATGCTCGAGCTATCAATGCCACTCTTCTTTTCTTATCAGGATCAAGCTTTGCTATTGCTTGCTGTAGTGCATAGTCTAACATCCACTCTTCACTATTCTTTCTCTGATTTATCAAACAGCGCCTTAGAGACACGCTTTCTGCTTCAAAGTCTGGCTCTGTGGGCAGAACTCTTCTCTTCTGCCAATGGAACTTTTGTGTTTTTTCCATTGCCCTAATGAATTTGTTGCATAGAATTGCTTTCCTTATCTTGCTGAAGCCTTGGAGTGCTTTTGACTGAGGTTTTGCCGCTGCTGCTGGTGCATTTTTGTTCTCCTCGAAGGGGGTGGTGATATTAGCCAAGAAGCTTTCATTATCTACCTCTAGTGGTAAGGTTACCCGTTCCTGTTCCTCTTGATGACTGTCATTGGCTGATGCAGTAGCAATTGATGTGTCTGATGTATCGTCGGTTCCTTGCTTCTCATCTGGAAGTTTTTGGTATAATCTTGTTGGTGCAAGCTGTGATTGGTTTTTCGATAGGGAGCTCTCACTTTGAAGAATGCCCTCAAGAGCATCTTTTACTAGCTGAATGGTATTACTCTGGGTGAGCTCAATCCTCCTCTCAACTTCAGAGTCAAATGTCTCCCCACGAGCCTCCGTGTCTCCCTCGGAGAATATGCTGCCATCACTATCCTGATCTCCGACGGTCTTGACTTCTTGTGGTTTGCTTCCGGCTTCTGTACTTGTGCCTGATAGAGCATGCAGATATATCAGGTGCCACAGGCTTGTGTAGTTTTGCTTGCTCAAAACAGTGTCTTTCGTGTTGATGTTTGTCTCATCTTGCTCAGGATGTTTTATCTGATAGTCCTGCTGGAGTTCTTCGGACTTAGGCTCAGACTTCGTCTTATCCTTGTCCTTCATCATGCCCGACGGGTCACAGACAATACAGCCTAAGGAAAAAAAAATATAATTACAAAGTTGACAAAGTGGTCGTCTGAGTGCATCCCAACATGGTATCTAACACTTGGTATACGTTCAAGTCCGTGGTTGAAGCCTGAAGGGGAAATTCATGTTAGCATGCTAAAGACAAAACAATTTTCATGACTCTTCTACCACAAACTCCAGCATTTTGTTGGTGAATTTTCTCGTCTGGGGATATAATCAGCATTAAGTTCAAGGGTGGTTGCTATATTGGAATAACTAAATCTCTAAATTTGGCCATGTAAATTTGTTAAAATTTGTCAATGATGTTCTAATGGGTTCATGCTATAATTTATCAATGAGCAAAAATAAATAGACATAAAAAAGCCATGTATATTAATTAAGATTATTTTTTTTCTTATTGTCAAATTGGATGAAGTGCCATAAAATATCAATGGCCAAATGTGTTGCTATATTTAGCAATTGCTTTAGCCAATGGTAAAATTTAAATGAAAATAGCTATCCAATTGGAATGCAAATAATTGAGGTTTTTTCCTATAATATAGCTTTGTCAGATGTATAGCTATTTCATTGGACTTGCTTAGTGATTATGATATACCTGTTGGACTTGCTTGGTTGTGCGTATGCAAATTGAAGGAAACATTTGATTTGAACCTGTTGTCACTCAAGTGTTTGGTGGAACTGGAAATCATTGCTCCATGGTCTTCTTGAACTCCAGTCTCCAGAGGAGAGTTTCTGTCAAAGGCAATATTATTAGTGTCTGGTCTTTTGGAAACATCATCTTGTGCATTATCATAACCCAGGAAATTCCCGCCTTCTTCATACTCTATAATGGCTATCGCAGCTTTATCAGTTGATTTGGTTCTCATGGGATGAGATGTGTTCATTCCTTTGGGCTCTGGGGCGACGGTTTCGAATGCTTCAACGAGTAATGCTACTCTTCTCTGCTCCGCGGGTCCAAGCTTGGCGATAACTTTTCGAAGGGCATAATCAAGCATCCACTCTTCCAGGTTTTTCCTCTCATCTATGTCTATACGCTTCAAATGGACAGCCTCCGCTTCTGTATTTGTCTCTCCAGACAGATACCCCTGTCTGTGTGTGCCGATCTTTCTCGGTTTCTCCATATCCTTGATAAATCTCATGGAGGCTATCAACTTCTTCAGCTTCCTGTAGCCGTTTTCTGCTGTTTCCTTGGGCAGGTTCTTCTCCCTTGATTCTACTTCAACTTTGTTTACTGTGTACATATTATCCAGTTGCTTAGTGAGGTCTTGTGCAGTCGGATCCCGTTCCTTCACATTTCCTTTGACAGTATCGTGATCCAAAGTTGTGAAAGATTGCTGTGGGCATGGCGATTCGTGAATGGAGAGGATGTCATCAACTGCATCTTGCACAAGCTTAATGGTGAAAGCCTTCAACCGGTCAAGCTCAAGCCTATCAAATTCTATATCAGGATTCTTCTTGCCTGCCTCATCATCTATTTCAGTGTTTCTATTGGAAGTGCCAATGTCATTCCCAGCTATTACTGTATTTGCCTCGCTTTTAATTTCTTCTCCAATTTCTCCATTGTCTTGTTCAGTTTTCGTCTGTCCTTTCTTAAATACAACATGATATATCAGGTGCCACATCTTGGTGTACTTTTGATCATCAAAAAGGATATTAGTTCCTACACAGCCTGAGTCACCGAGGTTGCAATTTTCTGTTGGAGTTTCAATAAGAATCTGGGAACTTGTGGTTTCATCCTTTTCCATGGTCGCTTCACTATAGGTCAAGCTGCTGAATCCAAGATCACCACCTCTGTGATCTGTCTCGTTTAATTCCATCTCAGAATCTGCAACCATACCTTTATCAGATCCCTGTTCTCGGACTGTGTAGCCTTTTGATGAAGCTGCATTGAATTCTTCAAGCCGTTCTTCACAAGAAGCAGTGCTGGTTGTTTTGGAGCTGGGACCTGACTCAACACTGAATTCTTCTTCATTCTTCACATCCATGTTCTTCTTGGTCCTCAGCGACTGCCTTTTAGCCGATATGAAGGCGCTTAATGGTGGCAAAGGGGCATGGTAATGCCCATTGAGTGAACAATAACTGTATGGGCAGACATGGATCTCTGAAATTCCATCTGATTCGCATCCTCCTGACTTTAGCTCGAGATGTTCCGACATCTTACTGCTCTTCAGCGTAGACGAACATGTAGCCCGATCAATGTTCTTAGTATCAATGCTTTTCTTGATGGTACTTCTCTTGGATCTTAAGCTCGGCAACTTTGCTAAAAATTTGGGAGGCTTCATGCTCCATTTCTCGGATGGATTCCTCGCAGATTTCTGGTATGACAAAAAAAAAAAAAAAACAAGTTAAATCACTTCTAGCTACATGATTCCCCAGTTCTAACAGAAAAAATCTCCCTTCTCTTTTGTTTTTATGAAATCCTTGGAATCAATACCTAAATACTTTCATTTTTGTTTCTCTATGTTTCTCCATTGTAAGATGAATTCTGCAAATGGTTTGCTTGAGCTTGGCTGTTCAATCAGAATTTAGTACTAAATAGGAAAAGACACGAGAAAACAAAAACTTTGGTTAGATGGTGACCTCAAGCTCGGAGTACTAAGAGAACTTGCCTCAGCATTCTTATTGGGTTGAGTGTCCTCGGATATGGAATCTGAGGCTTGACCAAGTCGGATTTTCAGCTGCCTTCTCGATGATCTCATGCTCCTGATTCTAGTGAGCTTGATCGACCTTGATTTCTCTAGTCTCCCCTTGAGTTTTACTGCTTCTCTAACTATAATATCCTCATTTTCAGGCTCATTCCATTCCTCCGATTCATTTCCATTGTTTAGAAGCATGGCATCCGCTTGCAACGCTGAGTCATGACGTACGCTTGAAGCATTTGATTCGTCTCTTCTTTGTTCTCGAAATGTTGTTGTTGCTACTCCCCGTCCGCTAGAACTCTTTCTAGACCTCAAGCTGGTCATTCTTCTAAAACGCTTTGAACTAGTCATCCTCTTCAAACTTTTTGCTGCTCTGGTCCCTGCAGTACACGCAACAGTTTAAAGTTCAAACAGTCCTAGCATTTCAGTCAGACTTCACCGGAAATCGGCTCCGGAAATATTAATGAATCCTGGATTGCCAGTTTGGGGATTTTCAATTGATAACACGATGATGCGTATGATTTTGCAAACCATGATTTCCCGTCCCTAGAATTTTATACAATTCTTAGTTGGGTGCTCTGCTCAGGCTTATTCATTGGAAGTTCTATGAGCAATATTCACATCGATAACTCATTCGTTATATCCAGAATACTTACCGGGGGTGCCGACGAATATCAACGATCACATATGAATCATATGTGGGTAAAACTCGGAGTAGTAACTTTTGTTTGTGATCACAGATCCAAGAACAGGTGATAGTAACATACCATTTCTCATTAGTTTCTTTATAGCTTTTTTTTCCAGACAAGAAGGATGTAATATTTTTCTCCACCAACTCCTCCAGGAAAACTGTTAGGTATGAATATTTTGTGATGATAAATCCATTAACGAAAAATGGTTTAAATGGTTTTTCGGATTTGGGAGGATTTACGGACTATTACCATGACCAAAGAAAAATCCTTCCAGATTTCTTTTTTAAAAAAAAAAAAACAGGATGTAATATTTTACCTGGACTAGCAAGGGAAGACCCAGTTCTTGCACTGGAGCTGCTAGTCGCCATCATATACCTCGGCCATGATTCTTTCACACCAGCAAATGCTTCTTCTCCATGTACGGATAGAGCGATCAGGCGACGACGATCATCGATTCTCGAACTTAATCGCCTCATCGATACCCGCAAGCGATCCAGGTTTGCAACCTTGATTGATCGCAGCTTCTTCAGTTTCTTTCTTGATGTAGTGGTTGTCGTTTCTGCTCTTTTTCCTCCACTCTTGTTGCTTTGCTGATTCTGTGTATTTGCCATTGGTTTTGTTTTGACTATAGCTAATACTACCAATTGTGGATACTGCTTTTATTGGTGGAATCTGCCCAGATTTGAACTTGCTCTTTTCTTGGGTTTGAAAAATGGGAGTGAATGGAGTTTGATTCTGGGTTCTATAGTGGAAAGTTGATTATTTTGGATTTGAATGTGTGAAGAAAGTTTGTAAAGTTGTTTTCTGCTTTGTTTATCAGTTTTTTCTTATAATGAAATGACAAATAAAATTGGACCAGTGGCTTTTCACAAATGTGTTAGAGCAGAGTTCCTTTGATTGGTTGACGGAAGATGTATTGTAAACACACATGAAAATGCGTTTTATTATATTTCCAGTGATAATATCATATAATATCGTTTGGAAGATTTATTAATTCATCATTTTGTATGAGATATTCTCTTCGTCTTATAATAATTGAAACATTACGTAATAAGTATTATTTATTATGTATTTTGTATGTTATTTGTTATTAGTAAATGATATGATACAAATGTCGTTTTGATCCAGAATTATAATTCGTGATATATATTATTTTTGATATTTCATGATAAATTTATAATAAATATCGTTTATTTTTATTTTCTCTCGCTGAGCATTCGTATTGTCATCACTTTTTTTATTTACATGAACAAGGAATATAATCTTTTTGGGATAGAGAAATTAACATTTTTTAAGCTTATTAGTTTCATGAGATATCACATTTAAAAACAACCTATCAAAATTTTTCATCAAATCTCTATGCGATGGGAATAAAATTTTAAAATAGTACCTTTGGGGATTCTTTTTTTATATATATATAGATAGAATAATAAAAATTGTACTACCAATTATCTCTTCAAAATCATGGAAAATGATTATAAAGATCTTTTATGTTCTCTATTTTCATGTTAATGTTTTGTATTTCTATATTTTTGATAAAAAATCATATATATATATATATAGTTGTAAATGAACCGAGTCGAGTCAGACATGAGTTAGGCTCAACTCGTTTAGGTAAATAGTAGATTCAAGTTTGGGTTCAATCTTAATCCAAACCTAATCGAATCGAGTCTATCAAACTTATTTTATAAACAATAAGGCTTGGGTTCGGTTTGTCTCGACTCATTTATTCACTCGAGCCTAATCAAGTCGAATTGAGCTTGAGCCGAATCGAGCTTTTTTTGAAAAAATTGCAATATCATTGGAATTTAAGCAAAAAAAAAATATTATCAAAATCACAACCTAGAATTTTTATGAAAAATAATTTTATACAAAAAAATAGTATATAATTATGAAAATTAAATTTTATGCACATATATAAACTTGAAATGTATACAAATATTTAATCTAGTCAACTTATGAGCTTATAAATCAACCATCTCGTGAACCTATTAAACCGAGTCATTGGCGACTCAAATTTATCTCATTTAATTGTACAAGTCTTAAATTAAGTTCAAGTTTGGGTCGCGAGCTTAATAAACGTTACTCGAGCCAAACTTTTATCGAGTCGAGCCAAACAAGTTTGTGAACCACTTTGATTCATTTATAGCCCTAGATATATATATATAGACTTAACGAATATATGTCGACACATAAAAATTTAGATATATCTAGTTAAAGATGCATCTTGGTATGAGAGTTCAATTATTAATAATTCCATTATCATCAAGTTGGTTCATATCCATAATCATCTTTTAATTTTGATTGTTCATTTCAACAAGACACACCTAAACTTATGTATAAAACTTACGTGCATCATAACATATATCCATTTTTTCATTTATTTTCTCAAGAGCGCTTTCTTCTTTAATTTTTGCTTTATTTTCAATTGAGTGTGAGAGAGTTGATTTTCATTTAATCCGTCTCATTCCCAAGTTGGTTGGTGCTTTGTTCGAAGTATCAATGTTGCGATGGAGATGGACGCATTGGCTAGTTCAATATTGACCGACTTTTGTAAGTTAGCCACATTAGACTATTACTGTGAACTGGGCATAATGTATGTTTATCTAGAAACAATCAATTAGCTCTTAATTTTTATCTTGAACAATATTCTAACAATGCTGCTGCTAATGCCTATTCTCCATGAATTAAACATAAAAATATAAAGGCATGTTTCGTATCATTATTTTTTTGTTTTTTATTTTTTTATTTTATTGACTGATTAAATAAAAATATTTGGTATTAATTTCAATTTGTTAAACGGATGAAACAAAAATAAAAAATAAAAAATATTTTTTTGTTTTTATTATTTGAATACAATATTCAAGATTTTCTGTATAAAAAAATTATTTTCGTTGCTAATTTTTTTTTTTTTTTAATTTTATAAATTTAAACTATGATATCAAATAATCCTAATCCTACATTGTTTTGTTTGCATTGTTTTTAAACGTTGGACCCCCTCTGTCGTTGTAACAGCACAATTGTGCTTCATGTGTTCCCTGGTGAATTATGGAGTCGAGATTCCTGAGTTGGAGTTGATGGTAGAAACCGCGTCAAATAAAAGTGTGAAAGCAAGGATGCTGACAATTGGGATCCTCTGCTGTCCCCAGCTCGTGTTGTGCAGGTTTTATGGATGGTTGATTGAAATTTAAGGATTCAAATTTTTTTTAAATATTAAAAAAATCTAAAAATATTATTTAAGGTTTGTATTTTAAAATTTAGCGGTTTATTTTAAAGATTGAGAGTTCAATTTTATAGAATTAGAGTTTTATTTTAGGATTTAGGATTTCATTTTTTGGATTTAGGATTTAGGATTTTATTTTTAAGTACAAATTTTCTTAATAAAAATTTTAAATGAAAAAAAAAAAACACCAACTGCACCAACAAGACCAGTCTCCAACGACAAAGCATCCCTATCCGGATGGTGGACCATATCGGACCCACTCGGTTGAGTTTTTCGATGGATGGTTGGTGAAGAGAATTTTGATATAGATAATGTTTTTTTTATTTATAAATAGTATTGATTTGTTAAAAAATAGCAATCTCATTTTAATAGGAATTGTGTTATAATATGCATATGTGATGAATATCATCTAGATTATTCCTTGTGTTGGGATTTGTGCATCACGTTTTGTAAAGCTAGGCAACAAAGGATTTTTGTTATTTTTATTGTCAAATTTGATGACAAAAGACAAATTTTTCTATTAATAAACTTACATATTGAAATGTAATTTTGTTGAACAATAGCTATAATATAACTATGTTAATTCATATAACATTTGCATTGATTTGGTCAAACTTGACTATTTCTTCTGAGTTTGGGCTTCATCGGCTGTGCCCAATCAAGCCTTTTGGGTTCAATCTAAAAATAATTATTAATCTTTTCTTTTTAAATATTTTTTTAATATAAAAAATATCAAATCAATCTATAATGAAATATGAGAGGAATAATATACATTCTGAATAATCAAATATTCTAAATATCCCTATTTCATAATATCTCATCTTCACTATCATTATTATTTTGTTCTTTGTCTACGCACGATTCTACTCCACCTATTTTTCAAATATTTTTTCTTTTTTATCCATCCACGAAACAAACCCACTCAGATAATGGAAAAAAGTTACCAAGTTAATAATTTTTCTTCGGCGCTGGATCACAGTTTTTTCCATATTAGAAGTACAGAAGTACTGAGCTTGAGCTTCCTGCGAAACTCCCTTTGAATCCTCGACGAAGTATACACAGTTTGCTTGGCATCCGCATCTATCAGCCTCGACAGCGAAAGACCTGCTCTGCCCCAGGAACACAGATTTGTTCCACAGGCTACTCACCTTTATTCATCCCGAGGATCCTAAATCCAGTAGTTTCACCGTTCCCGGCCCCATCAGTCTGAGCGGTCTTATTAGCCTTCCCAATATCACTGGTCTCATCAGGCTCATCGTTCTCCTCAACCTCATTGGCATCCTCGGCCTCAGCAGCACTGACTGAAGCCAAATGCTTAGAGTTGTGAAGATAAGTAGAAGGGAAAAAGGCAACAAAATGAAGGCCATTTTATAGCGTTCTACATAATACGAACCTAACAGAAGATCTATACATATTACAACAAGATATGAAGGCCATTTTATAGCGTTCTAGACGACGGAACGAACTACCTCAAAAACTAGCAGTTCACGACAAGACAGTATCATGCATTTGCATAGTCAAGAATCGCAAGACCCGGTAAACCTCATCAGTCCGAGGGTGCGTTCTATCTCCAGCAACAAAGCCTTCGATTTCCCTATCTACCTCAATGCAGCTCCATCCAGGCGTTTTCTTCACATTCATATCGCTCGCTACCACTCCTCTTAACGCTTCCACATCGGCCCAATGCTCGGCACTAGCTTGTATGTTGCTCAATACTACATGGTATCCCACGTTTTCTGGTTCCAACTCCAAAAGCCTCTTAGCTGCATACTCGCCGATCTTCCTATGATCAAATGTCCTAGATGCTGCAAGGAGTGAGCCCCAGGTTCTGCTGTCAGGGCATGCCAACATCTTGAAGCATAATGCAAGGGCCTGTGTGAGCTGTCCGCACCGACCCAACAGGTCAACCATGCACGTGTAGTGAAGTACATCAGGATCAATACCGAATCTCGGTCTCATGAAGTACAGGAAATGAAGACCCTCTATAGCGAGACCGGAGTGGCTACAAGCAGATAGCAAGCTCAAAAAGGTGATCCCGTTGGGTTTGATTCCTTCTTCCAGCATTTGGTCGAATAGGCAAATGGCCTCGAGACCAAGACCGTGTGTTCCGAACCCCTCAATCATTGAGGTCCAAGCGATGATGTCCTTCTTGATCATCACGTCGAAACAATGTCGAGCAGAGGACACATGTCCACATTTGAAGTACATATTTATGATGGAAGTCTCTAACATAGAGTTGGATTCTGTATTAGTGGAGGCTAAGTTCCTAATGCAGTAACCATGAACTACCTTTCCCATGCGTAGAGCTCCCGAATCAGCATATGTATCTATGAGAGTTGTCAAAATGTCAACCACTGCCTCGAATCTCGTTGACAATTGAATTCGATTGAACAGTTCCACTGCTTTTTCATGATGCCCATGATCCACATACGCGGACATCAATGAGCTCCATGTGACGGAACTCTTATGCGGGATTTCTTCAAAAAGCTGAACCGATGCACCCAAATCACCACACTTAGCATACATAGTTGATAATGAAGTCGACAAAACATGGTCACAGATTCCGCTTTTGACAGCAAAACAATGTAACTGCTGACCCTGTCGAGTACTGGAGTACTTGAATAGCGACGATGCAACCAGGGTTAGCGTCTCCTTGCTAGGACTAATTTCGCCCTGCGTTTCGCTAAACCTCTCGAGTACACCTTCAGTATCTCCTTGCGAGTTGTAGCAAGAAAGTAAAATATTCAAAGCAACGACATCGCTGCTCTCATTCTCAGCATAAAGTGCTTCGACATCCTCAACCTCATACACATCCGCATACATCTTCAGAAGCGAGTTTTTAACCAACTGATCATTCACAAACCCTTTCTTGACCATGTATCCATGAACTACCTTTCCATGCTCCCCCACACTCCAATCACAACAACACCCCTGCAACACAGCGATCATAGTCACCGCATTGGGTTCCAATCCCATCACCCTCATCTCATTCAACAACCCAAACGCACCAAGTCCATCCCCCACCCTCACAAACCCTCCAATTATCGAAGTCCAAGACACCAAATCCCTCTCCGGCATTTCATCGAACACCTTATACGCAAGCCTAGTCGCACCAAACCCCGCATAAACCTCGATCAAGGTATTCCCAAAATACACATCCGACCCAAAACCCATCTCGATCCCAACACAATGAATCATCGTCCCTTCACCCACACCCCCAGCTCTCATCACAGCCTGATTCATCAACGGCAACGTGTATCCATCAAGCCCAACATATAGCATCCTCATCCCCTTATAAACATCAAAAACCGAATCACAGAACCCCGATTCGAGACACCTTCTCATGACCCAATTGAACTCCTTCGCTCCCCTCGCCTCCATTCTCCTCGCCATTGCCACAGCGCTCCCAATTTCATCGAATTGGGAACATATCTTCGAGGCGATTGAGGGAGACCCGTTGGGATGGGCGTGGAATTGCTTTATGGTTACGTGATGGGTGAGGAGAAGGTGTGCGGAGAGGGTGAGGGGTGAGGAGGTGAGATGGCGTGTGAGGGCATGGAGGTGGCGTGTGAGAATGCTGTGAGGCGGTGATGAAGATTGAGAAGAGATCAGTTGAGGGGACGAATTGGGTTTGCTCTCCCAGGTGACTCGTGTTTGGTTACTGTGCATGATAGGCCCTCCCTCCCATATTATAATCTAACATTATCACCCATTACACAATTCAATATCCATCTTGAGTGAGTTAGAAATAATGTAGGAAGGAATTAGATTAGGAAATAATTAGATTAGTTCGATTAGGAAGTAGTTAAGTTAGTAAAATAATTAAATTTGTAAATAATTAAATTAGAATTATAAGTTAGAAAGTTATTAAATTAAGAAATAATATATTTAGAAAATAATTAACTTAGAAAATGATATACTTTAGACGGAATTAACTTAGTAAATAATTAACTTAAAAAATGATGTGATTAAGATATAATTAACTTAAAAAATAATGTGATTAGGATATAATTAATTTAGAAAATGATATGATTAGGATGTAATTAACTTAAAAAATAAATTAACTTAAAAAATAATGTGTTTAGGACGTAATTAATTTAGGAAATGAATTAACTGAGAAAACGATATATTTAAAAAATAATTTAGGAAATAGTTAGAGGAAAAGAAAAAGAGATTTGACGATGGTGGGTTGACGTGATATAAAATAGGAACAATTTTATATTTTATATGAAAAATTGATAAATAAGAAAATGTTGTAACTTGAATGGGACGGTCAAAGAAAAATATTTATAATTTGAATAAAACAAAAGAAATATAAAATCAATTAAACTCAAATATAATATATCTATTATCTTTTCTCATAATTATTATGTTATTATCATAAAAAAATATTTTTTATTTATTAAATTATATAAAAATTCAACTAAGACAGTTTAATTTATGATATTTATTTATTTATTTTTACGAAAAAAGTATTTAATAAGGACGGAGGAATGCCATTATGATAAGTGAGCAGCTAATCATATACTGGGACGCTCCTGGTGAGCTAAGTATCATGTCACTGCCACTCCGGTCTTGCCTGCCCTGAAAATATGATACAATCACAGCTCGAGAGAGCATATAGATCTCATCCATCAATGGCGAATCACTCCAAATCTTTCTGAATTCCCACCAATTCCAATCCCGAATCACACACAAAGAGAGGGATTCAGTGAGTGTCGGTGACGAGCCGACTGTGGAATCGGAGAGGTGAGTGAGAGAGATGATGTGGGGAATAGTGGATTCGAAATTAGGGCAGATTGTGATGCTCTCCCTTCTTATCATGGGTGTGTCCTTCTACGCCGGCACTCTCTTCGGCGCCACCAATGCTCCTCTCTTGGATGACCTCCCTCAGACCACGGCGACGAATTGGAGTTCGAATTCGAATTCCTCTGATGGTGATTTGATTTTCTCTCCTTAAGAAAGAAGAAATTCCGATTTTGTTTGATGGGTTCAATTGGGTTTTGTTTTTATCCTTTTGTTCTCTGATGTGGGCTTGTGTGCATGTTGAAGAGAATTGAATGAATGCAAATTTCAAAGAATCCAGTACATTACAGAAAATTGAGTTGGTGTTTAGTTTTTGATTTATTGATTTAGACTTGTTCCCATTATTAAATATGATTTGTGGGATTTGGATACCTGAATTGCTACTTACTTGTGAATACATGAGTTTCTCAGTTTTGTCCCACTCATATGTGAAATGCAAGGGAGATGAAGAATGCGGCAACAAAATGAATACTAGGTAGGGTGATTTTTTAGTAGATTTGAGGGTGGTTTGGAGCAAATGTAGTGTCAAGGAGTTAGACACCAGACTAGAAAATTCATAGGCTGGGCCATTTTGGATGATGAACATTGAAGTAGAGAATTCGAAGGAAAAGCTCCGTGTCCATTGTGCTTGAAGTTCTTGTCTTGATTGTATGAAAAGGATTAGGGATCATATCTATTTCATTGCATTTTGAGGCACGAGACTGGCTAGATCAACGAGAAATTCTCAGTTCTGTTTGTTCCTCTTCTGATTGAATGAGTATCAAGTGTCTGATGCGTAAGCGACTACTAAAATGGAGATGGATTTGATCATTTGGTTTTCCTGTACATTACATATTAGTTGCTCTAGAGATTTACAAATGAGACTATGCAGTACTGGGGGGTTATTAATTATTGTCGAAACTGTTTGATCAAATTGTGAGGAACAAGCTTGAAACTTTCTAAGCTGATTTTGTTTCAAACCACTATTTACCATTTTATTATCTCAAGTATCTGGTAGCTACAAGTCTGGAACCATGTATTCACAAGGTATTTGTGCTATTTGATCTTCAATTGATTAGACAGGCTGTTTAATATGCTGTAAAGTTTGCTATTAGTTCATTGGGTTCTGCCTATGTCTAACTGGTTCTCTTGAAATAAGCCTGCAGGTTTGATATTTTTTACAAACAGAATATCTCAATCTTACAGAAGATCTTCTCCTGTTATCCCGGCTACTGGGATGGATGTATGTCCATTAGAGTTTAATGAATACATCCCATGCCACGACCCCTCATTTGTAAAGAATTTGCATGACCTTGATTTTTCAAAGAAGGAAGAACTAGAGAGGCATTGTCCGCCACCTGAAAAGCGCTTATTCTGCTTAGTGCCACCTCCAAAAGATTATAAGCTGCCAATAAGATGGCCAACTAGCAGAGATTACGTTTGGAAATCCAATGTGAATCATACACATCTTGCTGAGGTTAAAGGAGGACAGAATTGGGTGCATGCAAAGGATGAGTTATGGTGGTTTCCTGGTGGCGGTACACATTTCAAGAACGGAGCTTCGGAGTATATCCAAAGGTAACACATTTAGAAGTCATGGGTCAGCAGTCTTGACTTGGAGTTTTGGCATTTTGGCCGGATCTCTCAAACTTTTCTATTCTAGTCTTTCTAGAGTTCTTTGGTATGAGTCGCATGAATGCAACTAGTAATCTATTCATAATGAGAATAGCTCTTACTCACCTGAAATTTCGAGTCAAATTCATCACCTCCCTGTGTCGTCTAATGCTTCAAAATGTCAGGTTAATTTCATTTCCTTGTAAGGCTTTTGACTTTTCTAGCTCCTGGTGCTGGTTCCCTTGTGACCCAAGCTAGTAGGCCTTCGCTCAGAAAGCACTTGGATTATTTAGAACATTCTAACATGTCTGTGGTTAAGAGGCAAAAACCAAGAATAGAAATGATTTTAATTTCTGAACTTAATTTTGTTTGCAGGTTAGGGAATATGGCAACTAATGAGACGGGTGATCTGCGATCTGCAGGGGTGGTCCAGGTTCTGGATGTTGGTTGTGGAGTTGCCAGCTTTTCAGCTTATCTACTTCCTTTGGACGTACAGACAATGTCTTTTGCTCCTAAGGATGGACATGAAAATCAGATTCAGTTTGCGCTAGAGCGAGGAATCAGTGCAATGATTGCTGCTTTATCCACAAAACAGCTTCCGTATCCTTCTAGCTCTTTTGAGATGGTTCATTGTTCAAGATGCCGTGTTGATTGGCATGAAAATGGTTAGTATTTTGTTCCTGGTTATCTCACTGCTGTTTGCATGAACTTTTTTTCGGGTATATGTCGGATGCGTGGTGCATAATGTATTCCCAACCAAAGGTGGATGTCAAGAGTTGTAAACCTGTTCATGGTTATGTGTTTATGTTAGGAAAAAGAGAGAGATAAAGGAGCAATAGTAAAGTATTTTTAACACAGAATAAAAGAACAATAGTAGCATGGCCGTTATTCCGATGTTGCCAATCTTGATTTGTGATTTGCTGCTTGTAGATGGTATTCTACTTAAAGAAGCTGATCGTCTTTTAAAACCAAAGGGGTATTTCGTCTACTCTGCTCCACCAGCCTACAGGAAAGACAAAGAGTATCCAGTCATATGGAGCAAGTTGATGAATTTGACTTCTGCTATGTGCTGGAAATTGATCGCTCAAAAAGTTCAGACAGCGATTTGGGTTAAACTTGGAGATCAGTCGTGCATCCAGCAAAATGTAGAGCATGAGCTAATACAAGCGTGTGATACAGAGGGTGATGATCCTGCACCATCATGGCATACTCCACTGAAGAACTGTGTTAGATTGAATGGTGGACGATCAGATTTGCATCAACTTCCCACGAGAACAGAACGTCTTTCGGTATATTCAAAGACTCTGAACAGAATAGGTCTGTTTTCTACCTAATTTGAATGTGGTACGGTCGGGATTCTTGTGAGCTTGCTTGCTGCATTTTCCAGCTTAGGATAATTTGAAATTCTGTGGAAAAATCTAGAATATTTAGTGATTACTGGTAGAAGAAGTTATTTTCCAGCTTAGGACTGTTAGGTAGGTCTTTCACAACGAGATCAATCTATGCAGTAACGGTATCTCATTTGGAAGATTAGTGAGTTTGTTAACCCTCTTAGTCCGTTTTTCCAAGAATATGAGCAGCTTCTTTTTGCTTTTCAAATTGAGCTTCTCCCACTTAATGGATAAGATCTTCTCCCAATGGGAAATTGCTTCAGTCTGATCTTAGATCGAGTTGATTAGACGAATCAAAACCATACAATGAAAAGGAAATGGATATGAGAGATTCAGTCCCAGATGTCTTGAAGGTTCAAGTTGAACATTTATCCAAGTTTAGTAGGATGTCGATTTGGATGCTCCATGCCCACACTATCTCCATTTAACATAGAGTGGTAACCTTTGAGTTTCTGTTATGCTTTAATATGTCATAGCATTTAATATGGCCCTTTTGCAACAGTGAACGCAACATTGCTTGCATTGCATGACAACTAATTGTCGGGCTTGATAACGCATGCTGTTCTGTCTTGATCCTGTCTTGCGGCTATTTGGAGAATTTCACGCGAATTATATAGCTCATTCGACTTTTCCAACTATAGTCTGAAGTCCATTTCAAGCAGTTCCTGGTTGATGCTTATTTTGAATTAGCTTTGAGCAATGATTGAAAAGATGAAAGTTTCTTTGCTACTTCAGTTTCTGTCCTTTGGATCGTCTGAACACTTCATTATTCCCAGCAAACCAACACTCTCGTGTGGTTTAAACTTGCATCCCCTCATTGTATCCTGTAGACACTTTCCCATGCCTCCTCGCGTGGCTAATTTGTAGTATTGAGACAAGATATTGTCTGTGAGTCTACATATTAGGCTGTAGATAAAGGATATCTTCTGGCTGATGCCTGATGGTCACGTCTAATTAGCAACATAGCATATTAAACAAAGTTAGCCTTGGAATGAATGAATTATAGTCGCATGTACAGCTGCAGTAACCTGACCACGGTTATATGACTACATTGACCAGTAGTCAAATATTGTTACCTTGCTGCCCCGTATACCAGTTAACATTGTCCTTGCTTCAAGCTGATAGGGTGCTCTTGTGAGTGGCATGACAGTACACAAACAATTGAGTTTACCATGTCTCCTTAATGTAGTAGGATAGGTTCCTGCCAGGTTTTATCGGTAGTCATGTGGTTGTGATCCAGTTCCACTTATAAGAAGACAGTTGTTAGTCGCGTGAACCAAGTTATCTGTTGTATAATTTGGTTTAGAGAAATAGCTGCACAAATCATTTGGCTGCATGCTTCAAACAGGTATTACTCGAGATATATTTGGTGCTGATGCTATGTTCTGGCAACGCCAAGTTCAAGATTACTGGAGACTGATGAATGTTAGCAGTTCAGAGATACGGAATGTCATGGACATGAATGCCTTTTGTGCTGGATTTTCCGTGGCACTGAATGCTTATCCTGTCTGGGTTATGAACATAGTTCCTCCGACCATGAAAAATACTTTGCCGTCCATCTATAACAGAGGCCTGATGGGTGCTTTTCATAATTGGTAACATACTTGGACCTTTCTCTACTTCTAAAATCTTGCAGTCACGATCTATTTTGACGTCGTTTATGATCTGGTTGGTTCAGGTGTGAGCCTTTCTCGACATATCCTCGCACATATGACCTCCTCCATGCTAACTATGTCTTCTCCCATTACAAAGACCGTGGACAAGGCTGCTTAGTTGAGGATATCATGCTGGAGATGGATCGTATAGTGAGACCTCAGGTACTTAAATTCATGGGTCGTCTAGATTACTAGCCATTTTGGGCACCACTCTGTGGCATCGCTGCTTGCTTCCTATGGCAGTTGCATATTGGTATTCATTATACTCATTTCTGTACAGGGTTTCATGATCATAAGGGACGAGGAGTCTATTATTTCAAGAATAAAGGAATTGGTGCCAAAATTTATCTGGGAGGTGAACTCCTATCAGCTGGAGAACAAAGAAAAGAAGCTGGAACCAGTGTTGATTTGTAGAAAGAAGTTCTGGGCAATCATATGAGTTTGAAGCACAAAAAGCTCTGCAATTTTATGTTTTTCTGTTCATCCTCGATTGGGTTCTCTCGATTACAGCCTATTGATCCAATTTTAGGGTTGGAAGACCTGTTGATCGGGAATCACGTAAGCAAATCTTTGTTGGGAAAAAAAAGCTGGGGAAAAGGCGAAGAACAGAGAGAACACAGGATTAGATTGGTGAATTGTAGGATTCCCTGCTCCCAGTCGTGAGCAGTTTCAGTCTTGCGATACCGTTAGCAGAAGAGAGTAGTACAATTATCCCTAAGCAGTTTGTATCCATGTCTTATGTACACAAGAAAAGATGCAGGAACAAGTTCAGTTGTATCATGTGATGTTCTTTTGTAATGTATGAGGATGTGATCAATTCTTTTATAAAGTTTTCAGAATAAACTTGTGGTTAATTGGGCTAATTTCAAAGTCTTTGTTTCTGTCTAGCCGGTGACCTCTAACTGTGGCTGTAATCTTGAATGACTACGATATTATGCAATAGATGCTAACCCATGATGGAGATCAAAACAATGAATCGATTCAATCAAGACAAAAAACGATGGGAGATCAAAACAATGAATCAATTCAATCAAGACAAAAGTCTTCTTTCTCTTAAGTGTTCTATCTCCTGACACTTGTAACATCTCTTTGTTCGAAGTCCTAGCCTCTTCGTAGTTGCTGTCGAAGAGGACAATGCACCTCTAGAGCTCCTAACTTTACCTCCGAAATCCTTCGCAGAAAATCTACTCTAGAACTTTGAACCTTTGTTCCAGTTTCTCCACATTGAGAGCCAATCTACACACATCCTCATTCGTCCAGAACTGTTGCAAGTTTACTACATCAGAAATCTCCGATTCAGCCATCCCAGGTAGCGCACAGTGTCTGTTCCTCCTCCTCTTCAATATTACAATATATTGGAATTTTATCTCGAGAATATGTTAAACAGGGTCGCAGGAGATTTCTTTAAGCGCTCGGGCGCAATGGTGTGTCACGCCCGGGCGCAGGCTTTGTTCGTGGAACAGGGAACCAATAAAAGGAACAAAGTGCATGAGCACGGGTCCTTTTTTTTCTACAGGACGAGTTTGGAACGAATACGAGATTTGGTCCGAACATCCATTATATCTGAGTCTATAAATAGCTCTGTATCAGTTTCATTTGTATATCGATCTCAAAAGGGTTGTCATAGATATTGTGAGTCTTTCTTTAGGGTTTGAGCGAAACACAAAAGAGATTGAGAGATAGAGAGAGATAATCATTGTAATTATGTGATTCGACTAGTGAAGCTTTTTTGTGGAGTTCTTTTCCGAAGATCAGCGTTTTTTCACGTTAAATCTTCCGTATTGATTGTTTTTTTTTCTTTTCGTGTTGATCATTCTTTGATTATGGTATTCGAATCCATCAGATTCTCAGACCGAATTCGGGTCAAATTCGTAACAAGTGGTATCGGATTGAGGATGTGATTATCGCGGTGCTTGATGTGAGTAAGTTGAACCACATTTCGATCAATGAAAGTAAAGGCTTAGTAGTAAGGTCCAAGTCTAAGAGGAGGACGAAAGACTAAAAATTTTAGGTTGAGTGTTGTAAGTGTCATAAGTTGGGACATTACGCAATGGAGTATTTGAAAAACAAGAATAGAGGGAGAAAGCCAAGTTCTACGAATGTGGCAGAAAGGAACCACGACAACGAAGATGGAGAGCTCTACATGATTTGAGATTCATCGAACGTCCAGAAAGATTCTTCGACAGAAAATGGTATCGATTTTAATTGGTTTATTGATTCAAGATGTTTTTTTCATGACTGTCGAAGTAGAAATCTGTTTCACGAATTTGTAATCAGTATTGAAGATATCATATGGATGGGTAATGGTAAGACATATAAGGTCCTTGGAATAGGTACGGTTAAGATCAAGATGTTTGAAGAAACTTTTCTTATTTTGAGAGGTGTCAGATTTGTTCCTAATGTGAGAAAAAAACTTATCTCAATTGGTGTATTAGATTCCAAGTGTTGTGGGATGTCCGTAAAGGGTGGAGTGATAAGGATATGTAAGGTTGATAGTCAGTTTAAATTGATTGAGGGCGTTGTTATGATGAGCGCAATTGAGGAGAAAGTGCTTCGAGGACAATCATACAAGAATCGAGACATAAGCCTACGTTTGAGTATCAATATGCCGAGGGATAGATCAGGTGACACTGTCTCAAATGATTCGCATATAAATGTTGTAGTTTCAGTCAGTCATCTAGAGGTTATCGGATTTGATGGAGTTAAGGTTACGGAGTCTAGATTACATGTGTGACGTAGAACATGAGAGGTGTGGACTGTAAATGGCTCATATAGCACGAGAGGTGCAGGTGTCAAAGATCAACGGATGATAGAGAGTACTGAAGGTGGTAAAACATCATCTAGGATGACTGGGTGCCGAAGACGGAAGCAAAGGTGATGAGCCTCATCTTTGAGGTCTCAAACTCTCAATAGTGAAGAAAGTGGCGGAGTGCCCCTATCACAAGAAACTGGATGCAAAGTCATATCCGAGAGGGGTACGAGATAATCACTCAATCTAGGTGTTTCGTGAAGCTCAAACATATATCCGAGTTCTCTTCGACAAAGGTGGAGATTATTGAAGTTTTGTCTCGAAAACCCAAGAAGGCATCATACAGAGCCATAAGAGTTTTCTCTAAGAGTCCGGACGCAATGGTGTGTCACGTCAGGGCACGGGCTTTGTTCGTGGAACAGGGGACTAGTAAAAGAAACAAAG
Organism: Drosera capensis; assembly: GCA_001925005.1. Lineage (NCBI taxonomy): Eukaryota > Viridiplantae > Streptophyta > Magnoliopsida > Caryophyllales > Droseraceae > Drosera > Drosera capensis. The sequence goes on along the minus strand of LIEC01010919.1, from coordinate 916 downwards.
CGTCTGGGCGTGCCACGCCCAGGTGTTGGTCCGTTTTTCCTACAGGACGAGTTTGGCCGAATGCGAGATTTGGTCTGAGCTTCGATTATGTCTGAGTCTATAAATAACCATATATCAGTTTTAGTTGTATATTAATCTCGATAGGGTTATCATAGAGATTGTAAGAAATTTTCTCTAGGATTTGAATTAAACACAAAAGAGATTGAGATATATAAAGAGACAATCGTCGTAATTGTGTGATTTGATTAATCGATTGTTTCTTAAGTGGTTTTTCTCCCGACGATTGGGTTTTCCCCAAATTAAATCTTACGTGTTGATTGTTTTATTTCTTGTTCGTATTGATTAATACACTATTATAATCTTCGGATCTATTCAATTTATCTGTTGAATTCGGATTGAATTCATAACACAATGTACTCTTAATGGATCGTATGAAGTTTTTCTCTCAGCAAAATGAAGCAATAAATATTCCTCGACTCTTATTGTATATCTGCTAATTTCTCTTCTATCTACTATGACAAATCCCAATGCTTCATGATGCACGTGTGACAGTTTTCACCATGTTTTTATGTGTTGCTAACGATGTAATAATTTGTCATGGTTTTAAAACTTTTGAATGAAGTTTTAAAGAATATCTAAATGAAATCAGGAATCTTCTATAAAAAAAAAAAAAAATTGTGGCCCAACAGGCATTGGGCTTGGGCTCTTTATTGAAAAAAAAAAACTATAGTTTTCCCCCTCTGCTGAAAGCCTTTGACCTTAGAAATTCTAGAAGTCCTAAAGTTTTCTATAAAAAAAGCCTTACTTAGTCTTGTTTGGTCGCCCACCGGCCCGCCGTCCCACCGTGTGACAAATCCCAATGCTTCATGATGCACGTGTGACAGTTTTCACCATGTTTTTATGTGTTGCTAACGAT
>LIEC01010918.1:0-60252 GCA_001925005.1 Drosera capensis | reverse complement strand
ACGCTGTCTGAGCTTGTGAAAGGAGGAAGGACGATCGTGATGACGATACATCAGCCTTCGAGTAGGCTGTTTTACATGTTCAATAAGGTGCTGCTATTGTCAGATGGAAATCCGCTGTATTTTGGCCAAGGATCAGCTGTTATGGAGTACTTTGCAAGCGGTGGTTATGTACCTTCGATCGCAATGAACCCGGCTGACTTCCTTCTTGATCTTGCCAACGGTACGTGTTGAGTGCACGACTAACTCTGCTAATTAAGCCTGACCTGGTGCTAGAAGGCACAAGAATAAGCTGTATCTGCTCTTTCACTTCTTCCTCATATTGGGTAAACTAAACTTCTTTTTTGTGATATGTTCTAATATCTAGGTGTTTCGCCGGATGATTCGACAGACGATCAGGCTACCGTGAAACAGGACCTGGTCACGCTATACAATACCAAGCTAGCTGCTCAAGTGAAGTCCGAAATCAAGGAACATGACAGCACCATTCAAGACGTACCGATCAACAGAAAGGTTGGGAAGTGGGCAACTACTTGGTTCCAACAGTTCTCTGTTTTGCTAAGCAGAGGGCTAAAGGAAAGGAGACATGAATCCTTTGATGCCCTCAAGATAATACAAGTTTTGGTAGTAGCTGTTCTTTCTGGTTTATTGTGGTGGCGATCGGATATTTCTCATCTTCAAGACCAGGTAATGAACTGGAAACGAAAGTGAGAATCACAAACTATGCCTAGAGTAGGATCATAATGCGTAAATCAAAAAATAATAAGCATCAACTCACCAAAGATTATTACCATCGGCATTTTACATCTTGAAGTTTTCTTATAAAGCAAGAACGGGACATCATTACAGAAATCATGTGAAACAGAGTTCTGATCTATACTGTTCTGATATAACGGAACATATGCATATCTTCTCATCTAATATTATCGGCTTTTCTATGCAGGTCGGCCTCCTCTTCTTTTACGCAGGATTCTGGGGCTTTTATCCATTATTCCAGGCCATCTTCACATTCCCACCGGAGCGAATGATGCTTGAGAAAGAGAGATCATCCGGAATGTACAGGCTCTCATCATATTTCATGGCCCGGATTGCCGGTGATCTTCCCATGGAGCTCGTTCTACCCACTGTATTCATCACCATAGTATACTGGATGACAGGACTAAAGCCAACAGCATTTGCCTTCTTCTGGAACCTCTTCTCTCTTCTCCTCAGCGTGCTAGTTGCACAAGGTCTCGGTCTAGCCCTCGGCGCCTTAGTCATGGACCAGAAATCGGCCACAGTCCTCGGATCAGTCCTCATGCTCTCGTTCCTCCTAGCAGGCGGCTTCTATGTCCATCATGTCCCCACTTTCATAGCATGGATCAAGTACCTATCAATCAGTCAATACACTTATAAGCTGTTATTGGGATCACAGTATCAGCCAGGAGAGACTTATTCCTGTGAACCAAATAAGACGTGCTTGGTCGAGGATTTTCCCTCAGTCGCGACGGTTGGACTAAGGGGGCAGCTCATGGCGGCTATAGCGTTGATCATCATGCTTGTTGGGTATCGGATAATAGCTTACATTGCACTTATGCGCATCGGAGTAAGACCCAAGTAGGCAGATATGATAACAACAGTTAGAATGTACTTAACGACATTCCGTTCTGAGTTCTTTTTATGTGGAATGCATCTGTGGCGGAATAGGACCGATTAAGTTCATACTTGTACAAGTGGTTGCCGTCATCAGGAGAAAAACGACCAACATACCAAATCCAAGCTATAACTATAATTTGCTGCTAGATAATTTGCATGTTTACATGCAGGAAAATATACTCGGCAAGTCATATTTTATGAGGTCGATGGCCTGGACTAGACACTGTTTTCTGGATCCAAAGAATGGAACCCAACAAGCTGAAATTATTTGTATTCTATTCTATTTGTGGTATCTTTAAAGCTAATTTGAAATATTGAATGTTTGACCATGAGTCCATGACTGCTGGACCCAGCGACCGACTCCTGAATATCAATTTCCAAATATGCTTTCTGCTAAAATAATGGATATCAAGCTGTTAGGCATGACAATCTAAAGTAGTGAAAATAATTATGCGATTAATTACTCCAACTAGTGCAAGTTGTATAAAGAAAGATGTACAGAATCTAATCCTCAATACGATAAAATTGAGATCCTATCTATAAGTACCCAATCTTCGATCATAGGACTGAAGGAAAAAGTATACCAATGGGCCAACAGTTCTAGACCAAAATATAATACAACTAATAATAAAATAATCCCTTCATCTCATTAAAAATACAACGTTGCATCGTCATTATATTATTCAACACGTATTTTGAAAGAGATTTATTATTCGTCTTAACGACATAAAAAAATTACGTCACTGACTCAGTGTTAAAGTGCATAACTTAAATTATTATTACTATTCAATGATAATTTTGTATAAAAAAATATTTGATTATCTCTTGGACGATTCGTAATTTAAAGAACTTTATCGTTGATTTAAAATAACGTTATGTTTTTTTATGAAATGGAGGGAGTATCACAACTAATTGAACCTACAATCAAAATTAACAACTTGTTGAAAATATCAATGTTACAAGGTGAAGGGAAAGAAAGGAAATTTCTATGCCTCTTCAAGGTATTGTGTAGCCACAATGGAAAAATGGGATTTCACCACAACAAAACTACAAGAAATGCCGGCTGAATCCAAATAATCTCTATTAACTTTGCCTCCCCAATAAGAGCAACCACAGTGGTGGTATGCTAAAATGGCCCTCTAAACTCTGTTAGGAAATCAATCCATTAGATCATATTTTTGAGTTAGTTTCGATCGTCGGATTGGGACGATTTTAAACTCGTTGGAAACTACACTTTAAATAGATGATTGTAATACGTTAAAGTTCTCAAAATCGATTTTGGATTAATGAGAAATTAACGTCCAAAATTACTCATGTGAGGAGGATGTTCATATGGTGTAAGATAGAAACCCACATTGGAATTCATATTTGGGATAATGTATCTTATAAGTATGGTGTTGGAAAAAAGGTTTGAGGCTCAAGGGGTAACCAATTTTGTGTAAGGGAGAGCCTAGGTGAGACTTAAACACACATGTATGCGTCGGCTCGACCCGATTTGATCAGTCACGCGCATGGGTGTAATAAAATGTTATATCTGTTTATAAAGTTTTGGGCTGGTTTTATGTCATGCTTATCCACGGGTTTTGTTTCTGAATGTTGGTGGCAGTTGTCCAGCATGATAGTTGAGCTTATCGTCCAATGACTGTGCGACACGTGACACTCTTGTCCTCTCCCGTTTGCCTATAAAAGTAATGCCTTGTCCTGCTTTCCAGAAATAATTTTCATTTTCCTCTTCTACGATTTTCTTCTTCCCTCTTATGTTCTGCATTTTCCAGAAACGCATCAGTAGTGATGCACTCTCGAGTCGAAAGAGTTTGAGGCACTCATCGATAAATGGTTTCTCTGGTCATAGTGATGCGTTTGTAGAGGCAAAGTTGTTGTATCTTGTTAGGCGGTCATCGCAGATCCTTGAGCACTAGTTGCGGCGTTAACGTCTTAAGGATAAAGAGTTCACCCTTGCCTCGACTTCATCGACATATACTGTTCTAGTTTATTCAGTATATTCTATCATTCATTTTCAGTTTTTGATTTCGATTTCTTTACTAACCTACTAACAATCTGAAGACGTTATTGATACAGGAACATTCTGATTATTGTCTACTGTTTGATTACTAGTCTATGAACTTGATTACTTTGCTTTGCATTGTGTACGGGTTTGATTACTGGATCTACAAATAGATAAAAGCGCCATGCTATAGTTCGATTACTGAGTCTATAAATCTGATTTTTTTGCCTCGTTTAGCCAATGGATTTGTTTGCTAAGTCTACGAACCGATTATATTACCAAGAAGGACTACTTATCTTACTTCATTGTTCTGTTGACGTATATTTTTATACACACAACTGATCATATTCTTTGCGGTGTATACAGAAAGAAATGACATCGAGCAGTGCAATAAACTAGAGAAATCTGAGACCTGACACCCTTGAAGAAACCGGAGAAGTTCACAAGCGTGGACTTCAAACGATGGCAAGAGAAGATGCTATTCTATCTGACCTGCATGAGTTTGGCAAAATTCCTCGTTGAGGATCCGCCAAAACTTGCTGAGGGCGAAAGGGGTTTGAAGGTTCTGTCGGGTCAAACTGCATGGAAGCAAAGAGACTTTTTGTGCAAGAAATATATCCTTAATGGTCTTGATAACACCTGTACAATGTATATAGTGTTATTGAGACCGCTAAGGAACTTTAGGAGTCCTTAGAGAAAAAGTAGAAGATGGAAAAATGCTAGCCAGAACTTAGAAGGTTTCTCGTGTACAAAATGGTGATGGCTATCCTCGAAAAGTTGCCTCCCATATGGAAGGACTTCAAGAACTATATTAAGCATTGGCATAAGGAGATAAAAGTTGAAGACCTCATCGTCTGAATGAGGATTAAGGAGGACAATCGCCAATCTGAGAAGAGGACGAGGAAACAACCAATAGAGGCTAAAGCAAACTAGATGGAGTCAAATTTGAGTAAGAAGGAAAAGCATCCCAATAATGACCAAAAGAGGGGAGATTCGGCCAAGAAGAAGTTCAATGGAACATGCTTCAACTGCGGAAAGCTGAATCATAGAGCAAGTGATTGTCGTCAGTCAAAGAAGGACAACAATCAACACAAGTGGAACCATGTCAACATGGTGGAAGACAAAAAAGGTGCCAATCGATCTCTCGAACCTTTCCCTAATTGCTGTCATTTTCGAAATGAACATGGTAGACAATCCGAGGACTGGTGGGTGGACACTGGAGCCACTCGTCATATTTGTGCTCATAAGATGATGTTTTCATCATATGTTCCTGTCATTGGACAAACCGTTCTACGTCATCAGTAGTAGGTATTGGTAAGGTCGTGTTGAAGATGACCTCGGACAAGGAACTGGCTCTCATGGATGTGCTACATGTGCCAGACATGAGAAAGAATCTAGTTTCCGGTCATCTTTGGTCTACGGATGGATTTAGGCTTGTGTTTGAAGCTAATAAGTTTGTACTGTCTAAGACTGGTATGTCTGTGGGCAGGCTATTTAGATAATGGCCTATTCAAGATAATTGTAATGCCTATAAATCATAACTTTGATATGAATAAAGATAAGTCTTCTGCTTACTTGATTGAGTGTTCTAATTTATGACATGTTAGATTAGGACATGCAAATTATAACACTTTGAAAAGGTTAATGAGTTTGGACTTTTTGTCTTTCTTCAACACTAACACACATAAATATGAAATATGTGTTGAAGCAAAAATGAGTAAGGCTTCTTTTCCCAAGGTGGAAAGAATCACTTCACCTCTAGAATTAATTCGCTAGAAGAGGTAAAGGGGCGATTGATGGGTTGAAGGTGCAACTCAGTAGTGAGTTTTATATGAAGAATCTTGGCCCATGATCATAGGCATTGAGATCGATCGGGATAGGAATCATGGGGTCTTAACCTTGAGCCATAAGAAGTATATATTGAGAAGGTTTTAGATCGATTTGATATGAAAGATGCCAAACTCTTTTTTACTCCCTTGACAGCGCACTTCAAGCTATCTTTGGAGCTCTCACCGAAGACTGACGACGAGGTGAAGAGCATGGACTCAATGCCTTCTCCAAGTGCAGCTAGTTCCATGATGTATGACATGGTATACACTCGATCCGATCTTTCATAAAAGTGTGAGTTGTTAATCATTATATGAGCAGACCTGGTGGAGGTCATTGATACACAATGAAGTGGATCCTTAGGTATTTTAAGGGTTCAACGGGATTGAGACTTGTCTTTGATGCAAGGCGAGGTAGAGACAACGATAATGTTCAGGGATTCTCAGATTCAAATTATGTTGAAGATCTGCATCATCGAAGGTCATCGACTAGGTACATATTTACTTTTTGTGGTGGGCCAGTTTCTTGAAATGCAACTTTGTAGGATACTATGCCATTGAGCACTACAGAGACAGAGTTCATGGCTGTTGCATCAGCTATGAAGGAAGCAATCTCGTTAAAGAATTTGGCTTCAGACTTGGTGTGAACGAAGATAGCATAGTGGTTCATTGTGACAGTTCATCAGCCATTCACTTGACCCGTGGGCAGATGTATCATGAGAGGACTAAGCATATTGACATCCGTTATTATTTCGTATGAAACGTTAAGGATGTCAAAGTGACCAAGATTGCTACTGCAAAGAAGCCAATAGATATATTGATGAAATCAGTTCCTGTGTAAATATTTCGTCATTGTCTGAATCTCTTAAGAGTGGAGGACGACTAGGGTTTTCTAAACCCTAAGTGGAGATTGCTCAACGATAATAATGATTCTGATAAGATCTTTGATGAAGAATTTGAGTCAAGGTGAAAATTTGTGGACGGTGCCTCAAAGTGAGGAACAAGTTTTTTGCTTTGTCTACGTGGTCCTTCGATGTTTCCGTGGTCCTTACGCCTTGTATCCGTGTATACATGGAGCAAGTGTATCTTGCTTTTTGCCTATATAATAGGCTAACAACTTTATGACAAGAGCAAGGGAGCAGAGCAGAGCAAAGCATCTAAACAAAGAGGTTTAAGAGTCATTATAACATCTTTGTTTAAACCTCTTTGTTTATTTGTTAAACACATTAAGAGTTAGTCTAGAGAGATTTGTACTAGGAAAAGTGTATCTCTATCTCTCGTGATGGAGCTCTTGGAATTCGAGTGTATCTCTTTTGTATCTTCTCGTTTGACTATTTGATTTCTTCGTCGTCGACGACCGCCCGTGATTTTATTCCGCAAATGTTTTCACGTAAAAATCTCTGTTTATTTTATTTGTGCTATTTAATTTCGCTCATTTATATTATAATTTTAACATTCTATTTAACCCGTTTAGATTAGTAATGATAATTTACTAGTGATGATAAAATCAACGGATCTTGATCGTAACATGAGAGATGGTCAGAAAAAGACAATGTGTCGAGAAGAAGGTATTTTCCTCTCTGAAGCAAGCACGACCGTGTCAGGGAAGACATGGCCTGGTCAGGTCATGTTTCGAAACAGTGCAGAATGGAGGACGGTCATACCTGGTGCTCACGATTGTGCGAGCTGGTTACGAAGCGAAGTCCAGTTTTGAATGTGCATGGCCGAGCGAGGTTGGTATGACGCCTCAAGGATTTTCAGGGAGATTTGTTTTATTATAAGAATATTTTTTTGTGGGTATATATTATTATACGTTTAAAATGAGTTTTAAAGTTTGAATTGTGATATAATATAATCTGAGACGCTCTATAATCTGATTTTTTCATAATGTTTTGTCATTATGATTTATTATGGTTTGATTTGTGAACTTTTTTTTTTTCGATATTCGAGTTTTCCTACATTAAATTTATATATTCTTGTTTTGATTATCTCCCCTGCTTTCATGTTTACCACTTTAACCCAACACAAATATTCTCTGAGACATCACAGAAACCACGACACGAATGATCTTAAAGCCAATGGCGATTCTCCAAGTACAGCACCGTAAGCATTTCGCATTAATGCGTATTCAACACGTTATACTTACGCACTTGGTCAAGTAATCCAACTGTGTCCCATTAAGATCAAGTCAACATCCAGCCACCCATGAAAACAAATGAAAACATTTTGAAGAACAAAAAATCAGCAAAAACAAATGTGGAAAACTTTCGGCCTCAATCCAAAGCACCTTCCTCAAAGTCACAATCACAAATAATTCAAAACCCATTTTGTGTCAAAACATTCCTTGCATATTCATCATAATATATGACCAAAAAAATCATGCTCATTTATATAAATACCATACCATTTTTTTCATGATCATCATATTCAACTCAAACCAGAAACCTTAGACCTGAAACATATATGCCAGCAGAGAATAATCAGAAGACACCAGGGGAAAAGCTAAGAGCCATAGGGAAGCCACCGGCGGCTGGCGGTGCTTTAGCGAATGCTAACAGTCGCCGGAGTGGTGCGTGGCCGTCGGCCAACAGGGTTCACCCGAGTTCCGGCACTGGTGGCGGTTATATGGTTCCATATTATCAGCTGCATCCGAAGATGAGGGCGCAGGAGGCGAGTAGGGAGATTCTGATGAGGGCGCTGTCGCCACCTAGGAAGCATGTTAGCTGGCGGTGGCGGTCTTTTCAGCCTACTCCCAGCCGTCTTTCTACCATGTCTGCTGCTTAGATTCATATTGTAGCGTGGCTCATCATCTGGTTTTGCTTCTTTCTGGTCATTAGCAGTTGATATTTTTGCAGAACAATTGAAGACATACGATAAGCAATGAACTTCGATTTATCGAAGCAGCTTGGAAAGAAAAGTTCCAAAAGTTGTTGTCAAATACTATATAGCTAAATATACATCCAAAACATTGGATATTTGGCTCCAATTCGTTATTGTAGATGGTTCATTCCCAGATCTGCAGTGGAAGCGAAATTCGATCTGAAAATGGAACCACTAGATCTTTGTTATTTCCGGAGCAATCACTGATTAGTTTTTGCAATTAACTCGATTCATGTCCATTGATCATGAGTTTAGAGCTTCCAAGACATTCAGCGCAGAGAAGGTAAAAACTGATCTTGCAACAGCCAACAGTGATTTAGAGGGCACTTTGTCAACGAGAAAGTTCCGTGAAAACCATCCTCACATCTTGATAAAGATACTACTGTCAGGGTGATTATCTGTCCATATTATCAATCCTAATGCTGAGCCATGTCCTTAATCTAAAACACGTTAGAAATAAAAATTGGAACAGAAAATAAATGTGCAAAGGATGGTGGATGGTATCAGGTCATGGATCAAGTTGAACACTGATAAAAGAAGTGGTGCAATCAGCTTAGATTAACGATCACAGAGAGCAAGGATGTTGTAGTATAAGTTGTGTGTACCTCAGGATAAGAATTTGTCTCAGCTGGCGCCTATGTAGTTCGCTTCATTTGAATTAACTGTAAATAAGCAGTCAAAACAAGTGAAAATTTCCACCAAATATTGTCTTGCAAGGAAATTTGACAAGATGAAACAAGAATCAAGATTCACTGCTACAAATGCGCTACATCCTGAACCTTGAATTCATCCTTCTCAACAAAGATACAATAAGGACCAACATGGTCAGAGACTACCACAATGCTAGATGAATTGATCAATTCTCCATGGTCGGAGATTCGGTCATTCGAAAACAGCAGCAAGGGAGAAAAGACGCAGCAGTAATAGAAATGTGAATCAGCACACTTCACGTTAGAGTATGTGGCTTTCAATACAAAATAAGTTCTGACAGAGCTTGCCCATCCAGCTGGTAATTATTTAGACCAACTATTGATCACAGATTGAACAGCACAAAGGTTCATCATTGTAATAATCAGGAGCTGCATGATATTAGCATATTGCCAGAAGGTAAAAATAGACTCTAGTACCTTGAACAGGACAGTAAAGGAACAGGGAATGATTTCTTGTCTGAACCTCTGTCTCGTCTACAAAAAGCTCCATTCATGAGCCGATTCATTCAGCTAAAAGCATAGCAACACCTGAGGTCGCAAGAACCATAAATTTACAAGCTATCAATCCCTAGTGCAGAGCCATGTCGTCCATCTATGTCACATAAATTTCAAAATGTTGCAGCAAAAGTAACTTTGAATATGATTTTGTCATGGTCAGATCAGAAACGATACTGATAAGAAAAGTGCACCAGTCGGCATAGAATTAACTCAGAGCAGAAAGGTGGAGTTGAGTTGTAAAGTCACTTGTACCTCAGGAATTCTAGATGAAGGATACGTCTCAGCTATGCTACAGCAAACCACTTCATTTGAATAACTGTATGAATAATCAGTCCAAGTAAGTGAAAATTTCCACCAGATGTTAACATTCATGGAAATCACACATGAAAAGATCAAAGTAACACCGGTTAACACATCGATATCACACAATATATTCAGTTTCGCTAATGTTGAACTCAGGACTTCAAATTTATCCTTCTCATCAAAAGTAGAAAAAGGACCAACATGGTCAGATGAGATGATAACAACTCAAAATGGCTTGATCAACTCTCCATGGTTGAAGGTCGGGTTATCAGGAAACAGCAGCAACGGGGAAAACAAGAGACAGTTGCAATAGATTTGTGAATCAGCATATATTTATCACAATGCAAATACTTGTCACCCATCACAATTCACAACAGAATTTGTGGCTTTGTATACAAATGAAATCTGTTAAACGCTTATTTATGCACATTTTCCTAGGTTAATTCCCTTTGTTTTTATCATTTTTATTGTTATTTCTATTCATTCTAGTGTCTCTTATATTTTTATCATGGATACTGCAGTTTGTTTGTGTTTTCATTGTAGGTGAGCTATTTTTTGAGGTTTATTTGTCGAAATAGATCAAAGAGGAGCTAGGGGTGGATTTTCATGTCAAATGAAATGGTTGTGCATGATTCTATGATGTATTTGATGATTCACATGATGCAACTATCATGTATGGTTGAAGTGGAGCTGAATTCATTAAGACTGGAAGATGCATTTTTATGGCCTACTTGTTCGTGAAAATGGCCCGACTGAAATTGTTATTTTTGTCCAATTTATGTGGGTTTTGAATGTGTGTTAGGCCTATATGAACACCCACATTTCAGAAACATATCAGAAGCGTTTATCATTATTTCATTAGCTTTACTCTCATTTTAAGGTTTAGGTTTCATTCATAATTCTCAAAATTCCATTTTTTGTTGTAATTGTGTTGTTTCTTTTGCTTTCTGACCGATTAGATTGTGATCAAAGACAGCGATTTGAGCTTTTGGATTTGTTATTGGATTTATTCGATGATGGTTTGATTGTTCTTTTCGTTCGTCTTGATTGTGTCATTTCAATATGATCGTGTAGAATGTGTTAGTGAGGACGAGTGAGTTCATGGCTATGAAATGATGAGGCAATTCTGATTTTATTGGAGTGGATGAAGAATATGTGGATTGTGATTGTTTCTTGTGTGAATGCTATATGATTCATGACTTTATTGTAGAGTAGCAAATTAGGGTTTGTTATGTTTCTTGAATGCAAGGATTGAGCTCTTTTGATCATGTTAGTAGCAACCTAGGATTGGATAGATTATTGATCTCAATTGATGTTTACTCAAGGTAGGAGAAATGTCACAATTTATGTTTTTTTTTTTCCCGCAAGCAAGCATAAGGTTTTTAATTCCACAAAAACCAAGAGGTTTTTAAATACATCAGTCGGGACAATAATCATAAACCAAGAACCTCAATCACACCAGGAAAGCACAATCTCATTCAGTCCACGAGCAAAACAGAACCGGTTCCTTTATACTTCAGTCTTCTTCTTCAACTGCCCTATCTGGTGCAATACTGGACTACAATAGTTTACTAGCCAAAGCTTCAAGTCTAAGAAGTTCCCCTGTGAACACACGATGATTTCTTTCTACCCAGAACTCATAAATGACTCCAAAAAAAAAAAAGGCTGAGCTTCTGCTTTGCTAATTGAGTTTTGCCTACAGAAATTCTGAGGCACCATCTGATCCATATAACCCAAGAAGGATCATGCAAAGGCTGAATTTGCAATGCAGACCAGAGTATACTAAATACGTCTGCAGTATAAGAACAATGAAGAAAAATATGGTCCCTGCACTCAGAACCAGAACAACTCAACTCACACATATCATCAATTATGAGTTTCATTTTGAGCAACCTGGCTTTAGTTCTCAATCTGTCCAAGAGAGCTAACCACATTATAAATCCATGACGAGAAAGAACATCTTTAAAACAATATAATTTTCATCCAAGCAGCTTGGGATAAACACTCACCAAGGCCTGATATCCATTTCGAGCAGTATCTGACCCTTTAATATCAGCTATCCATCAAGTGACTCCCTGAGAGACATCGACCAGACCATCTCTAGACTTTGAAATTTCCTTTCAAACCCAAGATATCCCATGCGCAGCCTGGACAGTCCATATGTCAGTCCTCCTCAAATAATACGCATGAATCCATCGAATCCACAACCTCTTCTTGTTTAAAGAGATATCCCACACTAGTTTAAAAAACAAGGTCATATTCCACTCCTTGAACTTCATGATCCCAAGACCATCTTTCCTCACAGGTTTACACACATCACTCCATGCAACAAGCAACTTCCTTCAATTCAAACCCACTCCACTCCGGGAAAAAAAAACACGACAAATGGCTTCGATCTCTTCCATGACTGCAGTTGGAATAAGAAAAATTTGACACCAATAAAGATACACAGTAAAAAGCACAACCTTTATTAGCTGGACCCTTTCAGCATAGCTTAATAGACACGCTGATCAAGAGATTATTTTTGCAGCCATCTTTTCAACAAGGGGATAATATTATTGATAGCTAAGCTTTCTCGAAGTAAAAAGGACCCCTAAGTATCTTACTGACAGTACACCAACTTCCATTCCCAGTATAGCAACCAACCACTCCTTATTCTCTTACGAGTCTCTTTTGAGACACCCCGAAGAAGATTACATTTTTTCTAGTGCTAATTTCCTTGTGATTATATCTTAATTAACTCATTCAGTAAGATATAAAAACCTCAAGGAGCATTATAAACTTAATACAAGGATTAAATTATTAGGATTAATTTGCACTCATGTGAATTACCTAGGATAACTATTCTTGACAATGTCTTAATGCTCACATTGGACTACACTAGAATATAAAAAGAAATTGCATGTTTAGAGTTTCCTAGAACTCTATCTACATAGAATTATTCACAATATTATATAAATTGCCTATGATTTATTTCTTATATTATGAATGACTACATATGATATCCTTGCTAAGTTTTAATTATCAAATTTTGAATTTATCATCATTTTATATTCATGGTCATTAATCTTAATAACTACACCTTTTGAGTTCCTCGTTACAATTAAAAGGTTTGATTTAATCATTTGACTTAGATTGTAAATTAACAAGTTCTCGTGAGAACGATCCCTTCTTGTCACTACTATATTTTGAAGGGTATTAATTTGAAACGCTGAACGACACGTGTTTCAAATTCCAACCGATCCAAGCCATCCATTAGCTAACAATTACATCTATTCATGATAACACTTTACAACAACAACACAAGTACTGTCATACATGATAACAGATTGAATAGCACAAAGATCCATCCTTTGAACAGTAACAATCAAGAGCTGTCTAACATTAGCATATCATCCGAAGGTGATAATTGACTTGCATCCCTTGCTGCAGCTTTTGCTACGACAGGGGTACTGTATGCACAGCAAACACCCCTTCCGCTTTAAAAAGGAGCATTTAAAAAATCTTTAAAAAGAACCTTAAAAACAAAAATAAACACTAAATAAATTAAACCTTAAAATATCTGAATAAAAAAACCTTATTAAAAAACATAGAAAAAACATACATAAAAACCAAAAACTATACCAAAATAAAATAAAAATCAGAACCCTTCATTGAGCACCCTTGTTGTATAACAGGTACAACAGGGGATATAATTTCAAGTGAAAATAGGTTTCGTAGCTCGAACAGGATATACGGGAGCAAAGAAATGATTTCATGGTTAATTCATTGAGCTCCTCCATCCTGTTCACCAATACCGTAACGTTCTCATATTCAAGACAATGTTTATAATACTTGGCCACACTTAAAATTTCACTTAAACATATACTAAACAATCAAGAAGCCTACTTACTATGTTTGTACGCCTGAAATCTGCGTCAAGCACACTAACAATTAGATTTTAGGTTCTTTTTGCATGAAAAAGGGAATGGGCAAGGATGTCACTTGTCAATTGCTTGTCTAGACTTCTATTCTCTACTGTTATCACATCATACTTCATTTCATTGCAGAAAACAGCCCCTAAAACACACAAAATCAGCCATAAAATTAAGGATGATAAAACGGTTACAAAACAGTTTCATTAAACGGTTAAGATTTGGTTTTAAAAATGAAACCGACTAATTAATCGGATTGGTTATAGTTTTTAACCGTCGATTACTCGATTTGCAAAACGTTTAACCAATGTGGATAACCATATCATCGTCTACCTGCATAACCATTCCATTTAACTGGATAACATACATATATTCATCAAAACTATCCTAACCGGGTATGACCGACTACAGATATTGAACATATTAAGCCATTTTTGTAATAGTTCTTCTCGTTTTTAACACGATTAATCAATTATAAACCGAATCACTATCATTTATCAACCATCAACCATTTTAATCAGTTTTTCTTAACCATTTATCAAACCGATTAACCATTCCCGGTTAAAAAATCAAATAGTCGTTTAACCGTAACCATTTAAGAAAATGATTAACGGTAACTTATTATTAAATGATTATAATTTTGAAAATTGTAATTGATTATTAATCTGTTCGATTATGATTTTAACCTTCAAAATCAGATATGCTGCATTAATCAACTCTAATCGCTCGATTTGACTCAGATAACATGTTTTCCCTCTTACAAGAAAGACCACCTCATGGTAAGATTACACTGCACTCCATAACTTTAAACCAAGATAAATGCTTGAGTTCGTTGCAAGAAAAAATTGAATTAAAGAGTAAATGTAACAGATTATCTTAATGAGTAATTTATAGACAACTCGAATTTATATATGATTGCCGCTGTGCACACTCAGAGTCTCAGTCCACTTGAATTAAGTAAGGAAGGAAACAAATGCGTCAGCTAGTTTAGCATAATTTTTTCTTTATTTAGAGTCTGCTTTCCCCGGACACTAAATGTAAGACATTCAAGTAGTGCTACTTTTTTGCTATAAGGAAACTTTAGCGGTGGCACAGGAAAAAGTGAAGTTTCCTGTAATTAGGAGAAGGAAGCT
Source organism: Drosera capensis (assembly GCA_001925005.1). NCBI lineage: Eukaryota > Viridiplantae > Streptophyta > Magnoliopsida > Caryophyllales > Droseraceae > Drosera > Drosera capensis. The sequence continues at coordinate 45,351 of LIEC01010918.1, read as the reverse complement.
CACCGTGAGAATATGCCGGAAATGTTATCATCCTTCATCCGCCATTGAATCTGATGATCTTTCAATGAATTCACGACTGACTCTGCAACCATAGAGTATGTTCTCCTTTACATTGTCAGCATACTGTTACGACTTACGATCGAAAGCAACTTCAGCAGGAATAGCCCATTTCGGCAGAAACAGTCCACTACTGTAGAGAAGGTAATATATAGAAATGTGAGAACAAAGATCACTAAGATGAAGTATGATAAAAATGAGAAGAATGTCTTTCGGACCTTGTTTCAGCACGTACGCCATAGTTGGTTTCAAACTTGGTAATCTAAGTCCACCACCATATAGATTTCCGAGTTCAGTTACAGCTTCATGTGTCTGGTGTCCCCAAGGAAGCTGAAATCCAAGAACATTCAGTCACTTCAGTCGCAACTTACACTCTATCACTATAGCCATATCGTAAACTGCACTTGTTTTATATCGAATGATGCACCATTCGTCCCTATCCTCTAATCAATTAGACAAGGACTCGGCCTCTGTGCTATAAAATTTAGAAGAAATAAAATCCGTACCAATCATGGAAATTATCGAGTACATGATCAAGGTCGAACCTCCATGCTATGAAGTGTGCACCTTGTGCACCAACTTCCATAATACGACCAAACATAAAATTGCTAGTGTAACACTTATGTCATCGAATGTGATGAAATCACATTCTCATATTCGCCACCAAATCGCAAATCCGCATAGGCAAAAGGAAAGGGGATGCGAAAATGGTCGATTGGCATTTTTAGGATTTTTGGAACCAAATTGGGGATTTTGAAAGCTGAGAAAGCAGAGGGAAAAAATAAAAAGAGATATTTAAAAAAAGGTCCCACCGAGATTTGAACTCGGGTTACTGGATTCAGAGTCCAATGTCCTAACCGCTAGACCATGGGACCTCTTGCAAGTAAACCAGTGTGTATTTTTATCTATAGTTTTAAACGTTTAACAATATTGCTCCAATTACTGGTTAGTGATAGTGCAAATTTTGTTTATACTAGTTCTTTTATCTTCTTGAATTTAACTATGATAATGATTTTTTTCTTTTAATTAGTCTATTTAATTTTTTATGTTAAATATATGTCTTTGTAAAGCTTGGGATGCTTTACAATAGCAATTAGACTTCTAGTGTTGATTGAGTGTCATCGAGTTTATTATTACTGCTACAAATAACACCCATCCTGATGTAAAAGTGATATCCGTATCTGTTTGTCGGTAACTTTTTTTTAACTATCTCTAATTTTTGTTTCGAGGAGGAAATCTTTAAAGAAGGAAAGGATGTAAGGACCCGGAAAAAAAATTCGTGATAATTTATTTTTAATAAAATTAATAAAATATTGAATGATATGATTTATTGATTGGGATAATAAAATTATTTTTTTAATATCGTGACGAAAAAGTATTAATTACCTACAAGATTCGTCCCACGTTTAGATAAAAATGAATTTTTCTACATTTGTACGTGTGATGTCAGGCAGCCATTTTTCACAAGTGATTTTTCCCTTCAACGCCTCACTCGCCTACTTCGTTAATCCCCGTACATTCCCTGTGCCTTTCAATCACCATCACAAACCGCCTCAAACATTTTCTTCCATCCATCTCAGTTTACTTCTTCTCTCAGCGCGCCTGGAAAACAGGGACGACGACCCTCGACGCCGCACCACCAGCCATCATCTCGCGCCGTCCTAGATTCCCAGTTAATAGCCGCCACCCTTGAAGGCGGTTGCTCTTGAATTTGTCAGTGTCTTTGCTCGTCGCACCAGAGAAAGCAAGACGAAGGTGAGCTCGGCGTCGACGGCATCGTCTTCGTCAGTGTTCCTATCCGTGTATACTTGTATGTGGGTTTGAGTATGGTGACGAATCAGCTTCATGAAAACGCTTGGCTTCTACTGTTAAAAGGAAAGAAAGGAGTGTGGGAGAAACTATATAACTGATGAAAAGAAAAGAGAGGGAAAGTGAACAAGGAGTGTGGTTGTGGCTGTGGCTGTGGCTGTGGGTGTGGGTGTGTGTAGGCAGTGCATTCCGTATGTATGTGGATGATTTTGTGGGGGATTAATGTAGAGAGAGTGGTAATTAGGAGGGATATTTACGTTTGTGTGCTTCGTGTGAGGGTGTAGAGAAGGTGAAGAGTAATATGATATTGGGAGGGAAAAACGAGATTTCAAATGTGTGTTTGTTATTATGTGTGCTTACTGTGCGTACATGAGGAAAAGGAAGGAAATAGTGATGGAAAGGTGCAATAGGAGGGAAATTAAATTTGAAGTAATGTTTACTAAAATTAGAAGAGATTGAAATTGAAGGAAGTATGCCTAGTATGGATATTGCTAAAATAAGGAATATATCATAAATGCATGAGTTAACAATGTACATATATATTTATACACACTAGACATGCACATATAAATAAACATGATCTATATTATAGTATAATTTATACTTCACAAATTATTTAGTAATTTGTATGAAATCTATTAACGTGTATTTTAATCTTTTAATATTAGGATAAGGTGACGTTGCAAGTTGATCCTAAAGAAAAATATGAGTTTATGTGTGTAGAGTTGTGTTAAAAGATTAATGTTTACTTTCGTTATTTAAATGGCGATGCGTATTAATATATTAATACCCATGGTATATTAATGCGCATTGGATTCTATGAGCTGACTGAAATAAATATTACTTGAAACGGTGTTGTGTGTTGTGTTTGGGTCTACTGACTAGCGATGGGAACTATACAGAATGGATGCATGATTGAGTGTTATTTGAATGGTTGTGAGTCTTGGCTGGTGGTGTTACATTGTGACTAGACATATTGGTGTGGATTAAACTGGTCGGGGGAGGGGGATATGAGCGTGTATCCGTCTTGCATGCATGTAGCGATCCAGAGAGATCATTTTGGTTTAATGAGAATCTCACTACAAGAGACACATGGTCTCGATAAGGGCTGATCCCCCATATTGGGTGACCCCATGTTATGAAAAGAAAAAGAAAGTCACAAGTGTACAGTTATGTTTGGTTTGTTTGAGTATTGTTGACGAGTCAGGTCACAATAAGAGTTGGTCATGGTTCGTGCTAACTGGTTTTGATAGCTTTCTGGTATTTCTGTTTTGTGTTTATAACAACTATGGTGGTCTGCCTGGTTGGTGTGGGGGTTCTAGTGTACTGAAACAAATGATCTAAGTGCTCGTTCCATTACTTGTCTTCCTCTCATTAAACCTCTGATAAGAGAGCCAGCACGTTATTAAACTCTTTTACCTCACGGTTACTTGATTTTCTTTCTTTTGATTTTATTCTTTTTCAGGTAATGTATATAACGGTGGGACGCAATAGATGACAAAGTAGGATGCATGCATATACAATAACACAACCCACCTAATTTCTATAAAATTTGGTAGCATGTTTTGGTTAGGTGTGACAATGTAACATAATCCTTGTAGCCTATAAATGTAGAATAATGTACGAAACTGAACGACTTTGTTAAATAGTTTTTATAAACTAAATGCTCAGGACTGTTTATGTAAATGATAATTTCAGTTGTTTTTTATACATAAACCTAGTAGTTGTTTTAGTCTCGCTGGGATCGTGTGATAGGTTCAAAAAAGGCACAGTGTTACATATGGTCTTCTAAATTAAGCGTTCGCGTGCTAAACAGGAGTTCTATTTTAGGGATTTTATACTATCATGTAAGTTTTAGTTCATCGTGTCCAAGTTCGTGTTTCATGTGACAACCAATGAATATTCTGCTCTCTTTTAACACGATATATATATATATAGGCGCACTAAACACTTATCCTGAAGTTCGTTGTATATATATGTCCAAGGTTGGAACTAATTAATTCAATTGACAAGAAAAGGGAAACCATAGAGGCAATGAAGTTTTTGAGAATACCTATTAACTTTGATCATCATGTTTGAGTCATTTATCTCCAGTGTGCAAATACTTAAAAATAATATCCTCTCACCTTTAGATGGAGTCCCCGAGCATGCACTGCAACTTATCACTCCCCACGGGAAAGGACAAACAAGTAATTGGACCAACACGTTGCCCATAGACCTCAATCAATCTGTAGTGATGGACCATATACACTTTTTCTTCATTATCTTCCCTTTTTTTTGAACTTGTCGTCATGAATAACAATAGCAAGCATAAAGTTAGCATAGATATGTAGCATTGCATCATTGCACCAAAAATACAAACTTGTACTCTAGATGTGGTCACATTGTACTTAAATATGCTGAGAAAAAATCAGCTGATCAATCCTGCTCGTCCGAGCATTCCATGATCAAGATAAATATGTTCAAACTCAAGCGAATGCGCGGGATGCAGATTTTCATGGAAAGAAAGTTTGCATATGGATCCTTGGAAAAGTTGAGCTTTCACTAGGAATTGATGTAAACATTCACGACCAGTAACCAAATTGTTCGACACACATAAGGATCATGCTTCTATAATTACACGCCACCAGTCGATCTTTTAGGTCTCAATTATAACATTTTGGTTCGGGTTCGGGTTCCCTCCCCCAGCTTTAGTATTTATGTTACATCCATACCAAAAAGCACTTGGTGCCATTGGTCTATTACACAATTCAGATCCCTCATAAGTTTAATTGCTTTGTTTTCCTATATATGCAGGATTCCCAATTGATCAACATAGGCTGAGATTATTCGATCTCCAGTCGAGCCTAACCTCGTCGACGGGACCTGCAACATGTTGACTTGGCTTGCGGAACGAGACTATGTGGCTGCTCGTTAAATAAGCAGTGATGCGTTCAGACACCCTGATATCCTCCATTTTCAGCTCCTGCAACTGCTTCACATACTCAGGTACGTGCACCAGGTCCCATACAACGCCAATGCCCCCCGGTTTCAGCACCCTCACCAGTTCCCCCAACACCCTAACTCTTTCTGCCGCGGCTGCTGCGGTCTTTTGCCCCAACTCCTTCCCTACCCTGTGGAGGAAGGCTCCTGATACCACCACGTCGAAGTAGCCGTCATTGAAGGGCAGCCGACGCACATCCCCCTCCCTACAATATTACAATGTCACAATACTGAATCAGCTTTAATCCTTTCAAAAAAAAAAAAAAAAAAAAATCAGCTTTAATGAACTTTTGTACTAATAAAATGAACCTCAACTAACCAATCTCTTGTTAAGAACAATGTGATCGATTCACAAAAATTCTAACAAGCTGATGATCTTTGATGGAAACGAGCACTAAGCAGAACTCACCCTGTGCTGAAAAGTAAAGTAATTTCCTTTGAATATAATTTTTTCATGCTAATAGTACTAAATCACTTCTCTTTGTTAGGAGTATTACATGTACACTCTACTAATTTGAACTCTAATTGTACAATTAGTACTAAAGCTTATCAATAATCAAAACACAAAAATTCTAACACGAACATATGCCATTTGGTCTAATCAAACAGGTTGATCATTGTGAAACAGAACCTATCACCATGTAAAATAATATGGTCAATTTCTATACCTCCACAAAAAGATTGATCAATAAGATAGAGTGTATGCTTCTAACGTATTGGGGTTTGCGTAAACTCCATTCCAACAAACATATCTAGAAACCCCCGACTCAAATGGCTGTATCATGAACAAAGTTATTCGATGGATCTCAGCTAGAATTTTTAATAATTGTCCTCCCCAATATTGAACATAAAGAGAGACTCCTTCCAGAAAGTCTAAACAGCAGGGAAGAAAAATGACGGCATACCTGCAAGTGACATACTCCTGAACTCCTTCGATCCCAGCCGTCTTCAACGTCCTCAACGCCCCACCCTTCCCTCCATCAACACCCACAACCCTACCACACCCTCCCTCCTTCTTCAACCTCAACGCGACGGCACACAACAGCATTCCTCGGCCGCACCCCACGTCCAGCGCCCGCCTCACGCTCCCCCAGTCCGCCACCGCCCCCAGCATCCTCTGCGACATCTCCCACCGCAGCCCCACGGAGGAGTACAAGATGTTCGCTGCGGCGAGGAGGAGGATGAGGGAGGAGATGGCAGAGAGGGCGGCGAGGATGGCGGCGAGGGGACGGGGTGGGTGGAATGGGAGGGTTGGGGAGTGGAGGAGGAGGAGGAGGGAGAGGACGAAGAGGAGGAGCGCGTGGACGACGAGGAGAAACAGAAGGGTTGTCGGGGCATCCAGGCCGTAGATGGAGTAGATTTGCGCCCAGTCTCGACTTGCATTGCCGCTGATGCAATTGCTGGGTTGTGATTTTCTTCTTCCCATTGATGATGGCTGTGGAAGGTTGATCGAGTATAGATGAATTTCAGTAAAGTATTCAGAATTGGAACTTTGAATGTGAGACTTTGAAAGAAGGGATTGAAAAGAATAATAAGATGATGGTGATATTAAGGTTATGAAAATGACAAAGAGTTGCTTTAGGAAAGAGGCTTTTAAACGTTCAAATCATGTCCGACAGGACTTGTCGCACCAAGACACAGCAAAACACTAACCACTTTAATCGGTATAGTAACAGAAAACTCGATGATTCTCATAAACATTTGGTTTAAATAAAAAAATTACCGCTTACAAGATCTCTCGAAACTTACAATTTAAGCGTCTGATTTCAGCTGCGCAAGATTATGCAACAGCAGAACAAACTGATTAATCAATAATCAATCCAGCACTTCCTTCTCGACCTCGAGAAAGAATTACTAACAGAGATCGAAGAGAGATATGGCAAGAATCAATCGACGGACGACATTGCTGGTGCAATTTCCGCGTATTAGAGGAGTTTTATGAGAGAGATTGGAACGGGCGGGCACTGAAGTTCACGCGCCGCACACTGAGGAACAGAGAACAGAGATGGAAAGGGGAACAGAGAATCGGCTTTTGCGGTTGGTTGTTGCAGGAAGTGTTTGCCAGAAGACGCGTTTCAGAGATTATTATTATTCGTCGTCATGTGGGGCGGTTTCTGTCTGAGCCGCGAGGATCGCGAGTATGGAAAGAGAGGAGGATGAGAGGATGGGATTCCTCATGCCTCCTGGTGAGGAAAGATTATATACCCTGGCTTCTTCATCTGGTGGAAGGATGACGGTTTTTTTAACATAATAATCCCTCTATATCTTTAAAAAATACAATAATTTGATTTGGAATAAAATTTATGTATTTATAATTTTGTAAAAGTAATTTTCTTTTTGTTATAGGAGAAGAGGAGAGAGAAAATAATATAATTAGTTCATGTTATATAAAGTAAGTAAAAAAAAAATGTTGTTAGACTCATCTAACGTTGAAGTTTTTTTTTATGTTTTGAATTTTTTAATATGATTTAATCTTCATCATTTATTATTTTTTAACAATATATAATGATAACATCTTATTTTTGTTTTTCAAAGTTAAAATTATAAATGTTTTAATAGCTTTGTAGAAAAAAAATTTCAAATATGAAAATATTATATTTTTTATAAGACATTCAAATTAAATAAATGTTTTATTTTTTTAGGATGTAGGGAATAATAACATGGATAAAATTATGTGCAGTTTATCCTCTCACATCTTAATGATGAGAAAAGTTAGGTTATTGAGTTGAGTTCAGAATAATTTATGTACATGGGAAAAACGAAAAATATTTTAAATATAAATATAAATTTTTTGTTATTTTAATTTTTGTTAATTAATTTTGAGTTGTAGTCTCATAGATTTAATAAGTTGTTATTAGTTTATCCGACCACTAGGTAAGGAGTTGTATAAGCATTATTTTCCTTGTGTACAAGCGTGATTCCATAACCTTTGTTTTAGTTTAAGAGAGCATTCTCATTAGAGATGAGAAAAGGGAGAAAGAATTTTTTTTCCCCATCTTTTTTTTATTTTTTTGGGAAATTCACGAAACTTGACTTCTCAACGCCAATGAGTCATCATGAGTGTGTGTGGTGGGTTGGTACCCGTAGGGTTGGCGAAATTCATTACTATTTCTATGTTTTAATTAGTCAAGAGGACCTGAATTGAGTGCATTCGTTTGGCAGAACCATTTGTGTTCTAATTTCTACTGGTTTCTCATAGATACTCATGATTGACTTTGTTTAGCATATGGAAAACGCCTTACATGTTATGTTGCCTCTTGTTCTTGGCTTTGTTTGTTTTGGGTTCTGATTATATCAGTTGTAAAGTTACATATTGAGATTTTTTTTATGGGTATAGGGTTAATTTAAAATCAGTCAATATGATTGAGTTTATATCATAAAAAATATTTTAAATATTCTGTAACATTGATTTTATGATACAAAATCTTCTCATGAATCCTTAGTTTTATGATATGAAATCAATAATATTGACTAATTTAAAATCAATAATATATTTTCATTTTATTATTGATTCAAATTTTTGATAAAAAAATTAGTTTTCCAAAATTACATTGGAATATATGCGATACTAAGGCCATGAACTTTAATCTTAATCTCCCAAAAAAGACATTAGATTACGCATTAGAAACTTTGTTTTTTTCAAGATAATCTTTTTGTTGGTTATTTTTCTTCTAAATTAACAAGTCTTCTATCTGATTTTTGAATAAAATAATATAAATTAATTTTTAATCTATTTAAAGTAATTTATATATTATTTTTAAAATTTTATAATCTTTTCAATTATATTCACACTTTGTATAATTTTATATTAAATATAATATATAATTATTCATTTGTATAGTAAAATAAGAACAAAAAACATCAAATAATCTTTAATATTGTAATAAGCAAATTTTACCTTCTTTAAACCTAAATAATCAATACTTCTTATTTTTCGATTAAAAAGGTAAAAAAGAACGTAATCATTAAGTAATACATTTCAATAGTAGAAAAAAAAAAGAGAATAATCAAATGAATTTCATTTAATTTTCTAGCGAAGTACTTCCATCATATATGATTATCTTAGTTTCTATATTAACCCATTCAAGTGACAATGAGTTAAATCATGGGTTGTTGTTATTATTATTTTTTCTTTTTTTCTTTTTTTTACTTAACACGTGTCACATCAATGAAATATTAGGTAAGAAAAAAAATATTTATAAATAAAATAGATTAAATCTTTCATCATAAATATGACATGTTATAAATTCGATAACAAAACAAATCAAAATTTTGATATCAAGAAGTACAAACCTTGTTTTATATATACTTATAAAAGATTCCTAGTTACTCATACAACGAAAAGAGACCAAATATTTGAATTTGATTTATTTTTAAAGTAATGTAGTTTCATCGTAAAATTATCTTAGTTTGTATACTAACACATTAAAGTGACAAATTGGAGAATGATGAGTGTATATGTACATCAATGGAACAAATATAAGAGAAAATGCAGTGTCCTTATAAATTAAATAGATACACAAATAAAAGGAAAGAATGAAAACTTATTATAAATTAATTAGGTTAAATATAACAAATATGTAGTATTGTAATTAATATGGGATTGATCAAACTTGATATAAAAAAATCAAACATTAATATCAAAAAATACTAAATTAATTATATATATATATAACGACAAATGATCCAAAACTTTTTTTGTTCTTAAAATTATTCCCAAAAACATAAAGTAATAATTCTACCAACATACAATTTACTTTTTTTTGTTTCCCTCTCTACCGTCTCTTCATCATCTCCGTCATTGCCTTCCTCTCACTCCACCATCTCCGTCACTTTCTTCTCCGTTCCCCGTCATTCAATTTTATGATCTCCAGAACCGATTAGGCTGCGATCAGCCCGTTTCCCCTATTGGTTTACGATCAGCCCAGCAAGGCCGTAGAATGGCTTATAAAAGCCGCCGTCGTCTCCATCGTCGAGCTCCCCGCCCCCTCGGCCTCGTTTCCGGAGGACGGTGTTGGGACGATGCTCGACGTTTGATGAGGCGAGAAAGGGAAGATGACGACTTGGAGGTTGCGTATAAGGTGTTTGATTTAATGCTTGTTTGAGAAGGTGATTGTTGAATAGGTGTGGATGATATGGTGCGAGCCATTTGGGGACTAAATTTGATTTCAAAATGATTTTGAGACTACCCATTTTAGGTTTTGACTAGAATTGTGGTCGATTGACTGATGTGATTTGATTCTGTGACATTATGTAGTGATATGCGTTGATTGATGAGTTAGTGTGAAAGGTTTCATACAAATTCATGATATAGTACAGAAAAAAAATCTGTCACATTGTTGGTTCGTAATCGATTATAATGGATGTTAGATCAATCTTGAAGACTGGTGAACTTGTGGATTCCATTTTGGTCCATGTAGTATTTGCATCCCACGGAAGTTTAAAATGTCCAACAACTTAACTCTCTCAAGTAGTTTGCCAAGATGACTTAGTTGTTTGATATTTCATATGTTTTGTTTCATTTTTTGTATCTGTATTTTATTTCATTTGTTCATGCGTTTTATTTCATTGATACATGCGTTCTGTTTCATTTATTCATATGCACTGTTTAAAAATAGAGCGTTAGAACAGATACTTTGATTCTTTTTTATATTGACGCTTTATTTTATTTTTGTATTGACGTTCTATTTCATATTGTACTGAAGTTCTGTTTTTATTTTTGTATTGTCTCTCTATTTTATTTTTGTATCGATACTCTGTTTCATTTTATATTGACGTTCTGTTTCATATTTGAACTGGCATTCTGCTTTATTTTTATACTGACGTTTTGTTTCATTTTGTATTGATAATCTATTTTTATTTTTTATCAGATGTTTTATTTTGATTTTATTCAGACGCTGTGTTTCATTTTCCAACGACGTGGTTAGATTCCGACACCGATGGTCAGATTTCGACGACGGTGGTTGGATTGATATGGGTTGGGATGGAAATGAAAATAAGATTAAGGATTTAAATGAGATGAATTAATTATATATTTTTAAAATTAGATTCTTTATGTATTTTTTGATAATTTTTATATATTTAAATAGTTCAACTTATCCATAGATAGATATCCTTCATTCAATTCATCTACACCCTCTTAATTATAGCATTACCTCATGATTATTTATTGAGACCAACTAATCCAAATCATGACTAGCTACTAAATAGCATCTTTTCTATGTTGGGTAACATAGCCAGGAGATATATTCAGATATAGATGCAGAGCCTCAGCAGTTGGTGCTTGGTTGTTGCAGTTGCTGTTGTGTTTTTTTTTTTTTTTTTGCATTTAAAAATTCTAAAAAATAAAATCCTATTAAAAATATCAACCGTAAAAAACTAAAATTTAAAAAAATTCTAGTTAAAATAACCTTATAAAAAACTATATCCATAAAAAAATAAATTCATACAATCAAATCAATCTGGATAGTTGGATGAAAGATCCTACAACCCAGATGGCATGGTGTTACCTCCGCCACTGTAGAGGATCTCAAATTATTCGGATATGCCCCACTTCCATTTAATAATTTGGATCCACAGTGACACGAGGAAAAAAGATGAAGAAATTATGATAGGCAACGCGTGGTTATTATTCACATGTTCCGCTGTTTGGGAAATTATTAATACATCCCAGGTTATACATTTCTTTATAATTGTGATGTTTTGATTTATATACTTAACTATTATTGATTTTTTAAATTATATTTTATTTTTTCGATCAATCAAACAACACAAGAATAATGAGATAGTATATCCCGGATGCATTTAATACTGCCTCATGTTTTTATGGACCATATAAATCTGATATCAATACAGATAATGATTGAATTAGGTTTCAATTACTGAGTGATCAAATCAGATTTCTTAGCCAAATAATAATTAGTAGCTCTACTTGTTGAAATTTAACAAACTAATAACACACTCAATATTGGTGTGTTACAGCTCGAAACTAAAACAGGATTACTTGCTACAATTTAGTATGAAAACTATCTAGCAATATTCTGAAGCTCTTCGGTCGGAAATTTAGCTTTTGTCAAATCTCAATCGAGCTTTTTCTATTTGAGCCGAATATGATATTTCGAAGCTAACTGAACAAGCCGAAGATGCAGCTTTTGTAATTTGTTGATTATCAGGCTCAGGCTCATTCATTTGCCTAAAAAGGTAATTACAAGCTTGAATGAATTTGGTTAACGTACTACATTTTTGCTCGATATGCATATTAAATCATGATCATGAGTTGATGCATTCGTAGCATTGGATATTAATTTGCTCAGCATAGATCATAGACATTTAATTGAATTGAACGATGGACTCGAGGAAATTATGTAGGTCCTATCTGCTTTGAGGTAACGCGAAGCATAATGAACTATGGAGTAGAGGCTTGACTAAAGCACAAAACGCGGCATTGACAAAGCGGAATGGAGTTTGAAATATTGGTCGTACTAGTTAGGTAAATTTCTCACCGAAAGATGGAAGTGACGGGGTCAAATGTTCTGAGCACCTCCCATAAAAGATGGACTTTTGCAATAAAAGTTTGTACTTATACGTCTAATAAGACAATCCCTTTTTTCGTTTGAGATAAATTATTATATATTATTAAAAATAATATTTTATATAAGTTATAATATTTTTTAAAAATGCATCTTTTAATGGTCCAAATATCTAAAATACTCTTATTTTATATCACATCATTTTATAGTTGGGCGCCTGATCTATCTGACTATTATCTGACATGAGATAACCTTTATAGTAAACATTCTCAGTTAGTTCATGCACTCACCTCACCAGTCACACATAGATGCCGCATTTCGGATCCTCCGATACCTCAAGTCTGCATCTGGCAAAGGTATTCTTTTACGTACTGATAATATAATTCAGCTTAGTGCATTCTGCGATTCTAATTGGACGTCCTGCCCCACTACCTGTCGGTCAGTTACACGTTATTGTACGTTTTTGGGAGATAGTCCTATCTCCTGACGCACCAAGAAACAAGACACTGTTTCACGCTCTTCTGCTGAGACCGAGTATCGGGCCATGACCGTGGCTATATGCGAACTTCTTTGGTTATGGGCTCTATTAGCTAACATGGACGTTGCCCATCCACATCCCATGATCCTTCACAATCAATCTGCCATCCACATTGCTTCCAACCGTGTGTTTCACGAGCGCACCAAACACATTGAGCTTGAATGTCACATTGTTCGCGAACAGCTTCAAGCTGGTGACATTCGGATTAGACACATTCGAACCAATGATCAACGGACTGAAATTTTTACTAAGACTTTGGGCTGAGCCCAATTTTTTTATTTGTTTGGCAAGTTGGGTGTTTTTGATTTACACAGCCCAACTTGAGGGGGTGTGTTAAATCTCACATCACGTCTAACAAGTTCACGCCTAGCAAGTTCATCCCTGGCTGTGGAGCATGTTCACGCCTAGCAAATTCACGCGAGCACTTCACGTTGCGATTCGTGCCTGGAAAACTGTATATATATAGTAGCAAGATCTCCTTTGTATCGTAGGAAGATAGATTTCATTTTGTATGTACAATTCAATTCTATTAATAAATGTCCTCAAACAATTTTACAATAAATACTTTTATTAATAATCTTATTAAATCAACCCATTATAATTTATCTAAATAATATATTTTTCATAATTTGCCTATAAAAAAACAAGGAATAGGTTGTTTTTTACGTCCTACTTGTGTTACAATATGGGCCATTCAGCCGTAAGCAACTCTTGTCCTTGATGTTATGGTTTGATACGATCTGTCACCTGTTAAAATATACCTAGTTGTTTACATTTCACCCTTATAGATATATAAGCAACTGATTAACCTTCGAATGCAATACTCGATAATTTAAGTTAATCCTGCAGATAATTGAACTTATTAAGCCACATTTGATGCGAAGGATCAAACCAGAATTAGATTAACAATCCTATTAATCCTATATTTAGTAACAAAAATAGTTTCAAGATTACTTATCCCTTCAAGATTGCCAATCTCATCTCAACCCCTTGTCGACAATCGTCGCCCTTTGACCACCATCGATTCCAACTACTATCGACCATCGTCCATTGTCAACTGCCCTTGCAAGCCAACCACCATAGACTGTCGTCGACCGTCGCTCTCGTCGACCACCATCGCCTGCCAACCACCATATATCGTCGCTGACTGTTGTCTCCATCGATCGCTATCCGTCGCCCATCGCTCGTCGTACGCAACTAACTGGCTGATGAGGGGCATCTGTCTTCTTGTTCAGACGATAGATGTATGACCCAATGGTTGCATGTTGTTCTGAAAAGATGTAGAGAACTTGGAAATGTGTACCAACTATAGGACACAAAGTTACAAAGACAATCTTTAGGGCAAGAAGCATGTGGCTCATAAGATATGGCAATATTTCCCCATTATCCTAAGGTTACAATGTTTTTATACAACCAAGAGTACAGCTGAGACGATGTCTTGGCATGTCAGTATCTGAAGTTTTGAGGACATAATGTCACAGCCCTCGAACAGTGAAATTTAGAAGCATTTGGACAAGGAGTTTCCTTGGTTCTGTGCAGAACCTCGAAACATTTGTATGGGTATGCAGCGATGCTTCTATCGAAATTCTAGGGCTGAGTACTCATGTTGTCCTATGATGTTGACTTTGTATAAACTTCCACCGAGGTTTTGCATGAAGACTCCATACATAATGTTTCTATGATCATTCCAATGTTGAAAAGTGTAAAGGGAAACCTGGATGTTTATTTGCACCCCTTGATTGAAGAGCTGACTCATCTATGGAAATTTGCTGAGCTAACTCCATACATAATGCTTTCAATCAAATAGCTAGTATTAGACTTATAATTGGTTTTTTCAAGCTCAGTACTCCATGCTAGAGAGGGAGCTTTTGGATAAGTTATTTGCTGAGGAGAAGCTTGGTATGGAACTGATCGAGGCGGAGATCAGCCATGCGCAGAGCCAGGCATACCTCTAGAGGATAGGGTATAAGAAATGTATGGTCTTAGATCCGTCAGCTCCATGTTATACTCGAAGGAGACACTATCCTTGAGAAGAAATGCATCTTCCACAATAGATCGACGTGTGATCACTGATTTGAAGGGGAGCTGTACGGTGTTAACACCACGCAATGACGAGCTGACTCAGTTGGTCCAGTGTCTCTCGCAGCAGATGACTCAGTGCGGTAGCGACCCGTTTGATCGACTTCCTTATCATCCCCAGGATCCACCATCACCAGATGACGTAGTTAAGCACACTCATGTATTTTAGGGTTTGATGTTTTGGATATTATGTTGGATATTTTGGTTATTCGAACAAAAGTGTTATGCAATTTTGTTAATTTTGCGATTTAAACATCGATGTTAGATGTCCAAAATATGTATTTTGGATGTACGATTGTTTGTGCATAGCAGGTGAGGCTTAAATTGAGCCATTTTTCCCCTGAAACCCAGGTTAGTGCTAGAAAAATACTATTTTGTCACTAATTTGCTACAAAAACGGCTGCAAAATGTGCACTCCAGGAATAAGGTTATGTGACAGATGACTTTTTCGTAGTTTATTTGCGACGAATGCTGTCATAAATCTGCTACTATCAAATGCTTCTGTCACTAACCACCTGGAAACAAGGTCAGTGACCAACTCCATATCTGTCGCTAATTAGCAATGCTTCTGTCTTAACTTAGCGACGTATTTCTGTTTTTCCGTCACTAAATCAATTAGCGACAGTCAATTCCAGTAGCAACTCTGTCGATGCTTCTATCTTAACTTAGCGACGCATTTCTATTTTTTCGTCGCTAAATCAATTAGCGACAGTCAATTCCAGTAGCAACTCTGTCACTGATAGCTGTTTGCGATGGATTTTGTAACTAAAATTGTTATGGCAGATCAACCTGGTTATCGATAATTAGATTTTTTTTTGTCAAAACATCCGGGCAGTTACGTTCGATGTCCGGACAAGACCTCCTTTGACGGACAACGATGAACTAATAAATTCATTAAAGCGCCCGGGTGTGGGCTTAAGAGGCATCCGGGCACAGTACCCTTTTCCTAGCTCTGCAAATGATTTTTTCCTGAAAAATCATGTTTTTTCACCTTAAGTCGTGTTACTTCGTATTTGCAACATCATTTCTTGTATATGTCCCATTCTAAATCAGATTCAAACACTATGAAATCATCACATTCATCAATCTCTCATTGTTCAATGAAATCTCCTCAAATCTAATATCGATTTCTCTCAATTTTCACAAAGAGATTCCAACGGGATTTTTTTGGGATCGCTTCTCGTAGTTTTCGAAAAGATTTAATTATATCCTAGAGGGTTGGTTGTTTATTCCCTAAGCGATCTTCATATACTCGAAGAGGGGACAAATAAATTCTTCAAGAAAACTGATCATAACGTCTCTAAGTCTCAAGATCGTTCTAGCATTGTTGCACTCTTCGTTTTCATACATTTTTGTTAACACTTACGTGTCGTTCACATTTCAATTCTCGATGGAAATATTCAAGTTACGAGACATAGTATCACTCATAGTTCTGAATCAAAACTATGATCTCTTATCGCACGGTACGTTGAGTTGAGTTCTGTCCAACAAAGTAGTTGGTTTAACATTATTTTTTTAGCACATATGGAAAGAGTTGTTCTTCTTGCTCTACTCTTTTTCGACATTTCCAAGTTCATCGTGCATGCATATTAATCGTATTGCCAAATTTATCACCTATAATAATTAATGAATTAAAAAATGACTAGAAGTTAACATCAATCACCCAGGATTTTGACAATCGTGTGCCCATTCCATGTTACATGATATACTTGGATACCAAATGTGCATATAATATTAAGTAAGTTTGACAAGTCAAGTTTTTTCTTTCCAAATGATTAGTGTGTCATCCGTGCCAGGCGCGGGGAATGTTTTAATATCTCATCAGCGACTAATTATTTATAAATTGATCGTTTATCTTTATAAATTTCGATATGGATTTAATATTTCAAACGCGTTTTCTCACGCGAATGTCTTTTTCTGGACTTGAAACGTGGACTAATAATCGAATGACGTGGAGCACATGCGGCGGTTAGTCCAACGTATGGATATTTTTGATATCGTCAATATTTTTATTGCTTATACGATATCATAGGTTAGTCCAACCTATGATGATATCGTATATATCATCATAGGGTTTTTGAAATTGTAGAAGACTTTACCCAAATTTCGATGTGGATTTAATATTCACGTGTAGGCTTAACTCTGTTATCATGTAAAAACATGAGGTTTATTTCTAAAATCAAATGATAATGGAAGAAGAGGTTCATACTTTATTTATATTGTTACAGGTATACCCAAACTTCAATGTGGGTTTAATATCTTAAAAAAAATGATTTTGGTTTTATCAAGAATATTTAATAGATTCTTGAAATCCATGATACTTTTACGTTTAATATTGTTATAAAAGGTTTTCATATAAGAAGCAAGATATCTTTTATCACAAATAAAATTAATCGATATTTCAATCCATGAACTTATTGATATAATGAATAGACGAAAAATATCAAAAAAATGAATGATTTTTTGTATGAAGTTTAAAAGTTGTTATTTTTTAATCAATATCAATTATGCGCAGGAGACAACATCAATATAAAAAGAATACTATTAAGATAAGTTCTAAATTTTTTTTAGATATTTCATTTATGTTTGATAATATTTTCTGATATTTTCATTAATTTATATTGGTTAAAAAATATGATTGTATATATATTTTGTAATTATCATGATATTTACTCTATTTTTTTACTAAAATAATTATAGTTATCGAAATAATTGTATCCACACTTTAAATCAGATCAAGTTGTTTTTATATATGATATAAAAATTTTTGGCTTTTTTTTATTTCTGGTAGAAACTCTTCGTTTTTTTAGTAAAACATTTTCAATTGTATCATTTTCTCGCAATAATTAAAACTAACGATAAGAATATTTCTATATATATTCTTTTGTTATAACATATGTAAAGGGTTTAATAATATGTATGAACTACGAAATAGAAAATATGAATTTTTTTTTATCTTTTTTCATAATTATTGATGTTGATCATTAAATATATTAAGAATGAAATTATTATTGAACCCGTCAATGATAATTGAATCGATTGATTAAGATATTAGTATAATATGTCATGATATCCTATCATGACATATCATAGGATGGTGCTCCGAATTTATAATATATATTGATATTGATATATTGATGTTCATCCTTGAACAATTTGCCCCCTTTTTTTTTTTAGGAATGACAATTTGCCATGTTCATGTTTCATATGCCCATATTCAGCATACCGTTGACTCATCTTCTTCAATTGAAGAACAAAGTTTGTTTTTGCATGGACCTTTTGCATGTTAAGGTGCCCATTGTACTGTACATTCATGATAATTTGCAATTATTTCAGAGTTGCTTTTCATTTGGCCAAAACAATACTATCTTAATTCATTTTTTTATTCAAGAGATGAAAGATAGAGAACAAAATTTTGGTACAAACAAAAAAGAAAAAACATTGTTATCTTGGATGCATGAGCCTTACAAATAACGGTCTCCTTTTAGTTTTTAAGGATAGACACCTCATTAATGAGCCAGTTTTTCACAAACATGAACTTTTGGAGTCGCCGATCACAGTTCTCCCAACATGCATTACAAGATAGGCGACAGCGAAACTTCACATTAGCAAAGAAGTACTAGGACAGTTTCCTTGGAAGCCTCGGATTTTTTGGTGAAAAAAACCTGGGATTTGAATCAGTAACAAACCCTGGAAAATATCTACATGGATAAAGTCTTTAGTTTGGATCCTGCGACAGGAAGAAAGATCAAAGACAGTTCTTTCGTGAACAAAACATGGCAGGAGATCAACTCATTCTATTATTTATCATCATCCACTATAATTCCTCCAAGTCTAATGGTTATTGCATCCGTGTTGCGTTTCTCAATGCAATTTCTTGGATTAGGCGAGCATCAGGAGGCAACACCTGGTTATGATATCGATTGGCGACTGCAGTTACGTAGCCTCCTTTCACCAGCAAGAACTTGATGTCTGAAACAAACATTTTCATACCAAGGAAGATCAACTAATCAGCAAGTTAATCCATCTGGGAAAACAAAAGTGCCTCTTCAAGAACCTGGCTAGTGTACAGAAGGATTCAACAAAAATCATTCAGTGATATCAAAATTGATTTGAGCCTTAGAGCTGCATTCTTCATTATCAGAATTTAAACCATGATGGCTAATAGATCTCTTAGCTTCACGTGTCTGGTGGGTCGTATCGTAGGCTTGTAGCACAAATTTAACTGAAACGTAGGCTTTGGAAACTAATCCACATTTCTCCTACCTAATGCCATCAAAAAGGCGCCAACCAATAAACATCAGCTAAACTACTCCAGGAAAAGCCATGGAGCCTGAACATTCATTGCATATAATAGAGAGAGAAGAATCATGCAGGCTACAACTTCACCCATGCGATCTAAAAGATGATCACAACCTTCTTTTCCCCTCGATGAACCATTTCCGTTTATATTTAAGCCGAAAAGAAGAAATTTGTCTTTCAGATCTTTGCAGAAACCAAAAGATTATAAGCGCATACAAAAAGAGAGCACTACTCCAATGGCTCTAATCCTGTCCATGAAGGCAGCATTCTATATCACATCAGAAACAAATATGCCAAATCAAAAGTACATCTAAGCTGGAGAACCTTACCCAACTCTTAACAAAGGGACTGCACTGGTGCATGCACAATAAAGAGAAGCTTCAGAGGTGTGAGGACTCCCAACTGGCATAAACAGCTCCAACAATTTTCTCGTGCAATATGGCCCCAGAACATGCAATAATACCTCGGTCAAGACCTTCAAGGTATATACCTCTTGAGAAGTCCAATGGCCGGCCTCCGGCATCTGTCACCACCCCACCAGCTTCTTGTACAATGAGGACACCAGCAGCATGATCCCATATCTTCTCTTTGTAGCCAGTCCTTGCGAATTTCATGTAAACTTCAGCATCTCCCCGAGCTATGGCCGCATACTTCACCATGCTATAGACACGCAATGGCTGCTTGCTGCCAACAAAAAATACCACTGAATATTAACTGGCAACTACCGATTCTGTCAATGAAAAGTTTTAGGGAGCTTGTTTCCTCATAACCCACATTAATTTTTATACACTTAACGGAATCTCTGCGAATGCATGTAACCATAATAATCAAGAACTCACGGAAAGCTAGATATGGCTTATGTTGTATGTCCTTTTCTTGTGACACATTTTTCATGCAATTTCTTAGTACTTGGAACATTATAGAGGAGAACCTAATAATATAAACTTTAATGTGATACCAGTTGAGGGGACCCATGGAATCGAAAGAACAAAATACCAACCTAAGTCCGACACTTTGAGCAACCCCTTCTGTGAAAGAATGGCTGGTGTTTGCTCTCTCCACCGGCTCACAAACCGTTGCTAACGACGGATCCTCAATGTCGGAAACCCGAACTAACGTTGCAGACGTCATCAAGTCAATCCCCTCGTCTCCTGATACCGCTGGCTGCATCCATGCCTTGCCAGAACCACTTTGGGCATACAAGATACATCCTTTCTCCCACGAAGTAGATATATTTTGGGATGTGTGTGAACTGAGATGATGATGATTCAACAAGTCCTTTTTAATAGGGTAATTAGGGCATCCAAGAACTCCAATAACAACTTCTCCATCTTCGATCAATGCAAGGGCAACTGCATATTGGTTGCCCCGCACAAAACCTAAAGTGCCGTCAACAGGATCCAAAACCCAATACTTTCCTGTGGGGCCCCCAGTGGAGTTACATCGGCTGATTGCTTCAATCACCTGAGAAGAATCAAGAGCTTTATTCGGACATTTAAGGCCAAATCTGGCTGCTTTAGTCAAGCATTCATTCACTGTATCCACCACAGCATTCAGCAGAAATGATGAGTCGGCCTCTGAAAGAATCTTGGCATCTTCTTCAGCCACAATGGAAACATTTTCACTTCCAAAGGATTCTGAAAGTACCCAGCTGACAATTGCTTGTACACTAAAATCTGTTCATGCAGCAATGCCGATCTGTCATTCATATGCACAAGTTGTAGCAAGATATGGAGTTAATCTCCCATCAAAAAGGCAAAATGCCGTCAAGATTCAGTAACTTGAGCTTAGGACAGAAGAACAATTCAGAAATAAGGAGGAGAGCAAATAAAGGAGTCGAACAGAATGCACAAGCTCCAAAACAAAAGATTACACATTATTAAGAATATACTAATGCATTGAGTTGATTTGTTCAGCAATACCGTCCTTGCTCCATTACAGGGAACAGTCAATGAGAAAGACCTTTGCTCTATAACTTAAATGAAGTTTGAGGGATCCAATCAGGCAATGTTTCTTGGTCATTTTATTCCATAATAAATCAGTTTCACATCCCATATCCGTGGTGGATTGGATCCATGATGTCTCACCCTGGACAAGCAACCTCAATCTTATATCAACGCACATCTACTATTAAAGTGAACATGAATGTACTATAGGAAATCCCTACGGAATCACAAGGCTCAAGAAAACAAAATCAGTTTTCTCAACACAAGAAATGATGCTAGTTTTCAAAACCACAAGAAATTGAGGGTCATAAAATGCAGAATGGAAACGTGTAATTCAAATGCACAATATTTTCTATTAGACATCCAAAATTTTATGACATTTGCAGGATTTCCTCAGCATACACTTAAATAAAGAGTCGGACATTATTCAAGATCAGGGGCCACATCGATTTCCTAAGCAAACAAGGGATGGAAGGCATCCGATATCCTCACAGAACTGCCAATCGTAAAACATGACTTTAGTAATATAACATGCAACGATTTGATTAACAAAACATCACGAGAGTTATCATATAACGGAGAAAAATAAAAATATAAGGCAAGCTCAATGATTTAAATATGTACCAGCTCACCAGGTACTTAATCTTGTTATGAGATTATGACACCTCTTAATTATGACTTCTTCAAATAATATCTCCTCTTATGATTAAAGAATGAAGATGGTTGGAAGTCGGAACATGTTATTCTATATGTCTAATGTATTAGCTTTCTGATCCTGAACCATAAATAGAACTAATATTGCAACTAAACAAGAAGCTAGAAATCCTCTCACCATAGAATTCAAAAGCATGGACTCCATTACCAGCTTTGACGTTAAGCGAGCCTTAGATTTGTTGATCATATATCGTAAGATGCAACTTACTCTAAATGCTAATACCATTCTCAACGGGATTGTTCACTAGCTTTTTTTTAATTCACCAAGTCAGCATCCAAACCCACCTGAAACAAATTGAGTCACTGATCATGACACATTTCTTATCTCACATAATTCTAGACAAAAAGTTGGATGAGACATCAATTCTCCACCATTATCCTAGCACATAAATTAAGATAATTCCGAGTGTCCACCCTTGAAGAAGACCGGTAAGAAAACTAAAACCACGACTCTTCAAAAGCACATGAAGTGCTCCCTTAAGACCAAAGCGAGGCCATGAAATTCGACAAACACTCCCACTCTAGCCTTGACGCTTATTGGCATGGGGCCATTGACTCTTCGGGTCTTTTAGGATGCTTTACACCGTAAGCTCTCCCAAATGCTACATGGAGGCCTTGGTCTTATCTTTCGTCCTAGGCAATTACCTTTGGCCCTGGTCATTGGGGACTTACACGGGATGGTTTTACACCCTAGTTAAAGCCATAGACCTACATTGGTGCTTTTGATTTTACAATCTTCAGTTGAAGTATTCTGGTATTTTTCCGTTATGAATTATGATCGGTCTCAGACTCTCAGTAATAGTCACTTTTGCCTTGCACTTCACTGATTAATGATTATCATAACATGAACCCCACATTCATCCGAAGATACAAAACAAAGTAATAGCTACAAATGCGCAACTCATGCAACCATTCGGACATACGGCTATTTAACATATTTGCTACCATCTCTTAGCAGTGCACGTGCATCTCTGTGAGAAATCCTACTTGCCGCATAAATTTTGATAAACAGAAGAAAATCTGGTAACTAGAACTTGAACAAGCCAAAAAGCCAAATTCACCATGCAACATCGAATTCAACCAAAATCGAAACTCGAAACGAACCCATCACCCAAATCCCAAATCCAACCAAACCCATCAAAAGAAAACAACACAAGAACGAATCACCATTACCAGCAACCGTGACCGGCGAGTCGTCATCTTTGGCCCTGACGTGATCGCCTGCGTCGGAGAGCAACCATTCTTGGAGTCTTTGGCAAAGAGAGCAAGCCAAGTGGACTACTCGAACCCCGACGTCCAGTTCCTTGGAGAATTCGTCGTCCGCCATTATAGGGTTCGAAGCGGATTGTGTGGAGGGGAGGAGAACTGTGTGAGGGCAAAGATACTCACACTGATCGAGTCACAAGAAAGGAGATTGTTTGTAGTGTTGTGAAACTAATTAATCAATCTATTAAATATATATATAATTATATAATTTTATTAATTAAAATCTGATTTTATTAGATATGAAATTTGAGTAATCATGTAAGTGTTTCTCATTTATAATTATAAATTACATACATATATATATGTAATTTTAAAGTCTAATATAGTTCAAATGTGTAAAAATATAAAATATAAATATAAATAATTGATGGTATTTTTTTAATTTATCGTCACAAATAATCAATTAAAATATTTATATGATTAGAATAAAAATTTAAAATACAAGTTTTTCAAAAAAATTAAAATCAAAATTGGATAAAGTATTTTTCTATGAATGAATATCATTTTTTTCTTTTATAATGAAACAAAATTTAATACTCTTTTTCAATAATCTTAATTAAAATAAATATTTAATTCAGAAAAAAATCATATATGTTATTCTCGTTTTGAAAACTCTAACTACAAAGTCATTATTCCTTGATCATTTTCACTAATTGAAGACTTTTATCTACTTATTAGGATTAGAGTAATTTAGTTTTAAGATTGAGTTTGATTGATTTTTTGTCTTTGCTATTTTTTTATGGGTTTTGGATTTGTTGATTTTGAAATGACGCATTGTTTTGTTTTGAAACAGTACGTTAGTGTTTAGTTTTTGGTTTCCTTTTTAAAACTAAAAAAAAATCATTTTGGATACTATTAAATAATTCTTTTAATTTATGGATATCATGTTATAAATTTTTATTTTAACTAATTTTTTATGATTTTTGGATTTGTTGCATTTGAACTAGCGTACTGTTTTGTTTTGTTTTGAACATGACGTCAATGCTTGTTTTTTTCTTTAAAAAAAAATTCATATTGGGTATCATGTGATCATTTTTTAAATTTAATGAATATTATTTGAAATATTTTTCTTTTTTTTTTTGGTTTTGGATTTGAAATGATGCACTATTTCAAACAATGCTCTAGTTTAATGAAGGAGAATGTCTGAATACTGTTAATGCTTCACAATCTGAAATAGTGCATCAATAGAATGAAACACGATGCCTAAATAATTTTGTACTTTTGGACTTTTTTTTTAAAGAAAAATCATGTTGTTTACTAAAAAGGATTTTTTTTTCAATTCTATTAATATCATGTTATATTTTTGTGTTTATGTATTCGTTTAATTTTGTGTTTTTTTGAAAAGAACAATACATGCACTATTTGAATAACATTGGCGTTTTGTTTAAATGAAACAGTACGCCTATGTTATGTGAATAGTTCGTCTTAATATTTTGATCATGTAACAAAATGGAGCATATTTTTTTTAGTTTGTCAATGAACGTTTGAATCAATTCACTTCAATTTATATATGCAATAAAATTGAATTCGAATAACGATTTTGATTTTTTTCATTGGATGTTAGGTTTCGACCGTTTGAAAAATCTTAATCATCAAATCATTGTTTCTTGATCGTTTTAAGTGAGTGTAGATTCTAATCTATCTCGTTAGAGTAATTTAGTTTTAGGGTTGGGTTTGATTGATTTTTGGGATTTGTTGGTTTTCGTTTTAAGAAAAAAAAAATAACAGATGCATTGTTTTATTCTTTGAGGCGCACAATTTCAATTCAATGAAATAGTGCGTTAGTGTTTGTTTCTTTTATAAAAAACAAAATTATGTTGGATGCTATGTAATAATGTTTTGAATTTTATGGATATCATGTTATAATTTTTAGGTTTTGTTAATTTTTTTTGGTTTTTCATTTTGCTTTTTGAATTTGTTGGATTTAAAGTGACGCATTGTTTTGTTTTGTTCTCACGTACTGTTTGTAATATGGAGACAATTCAATGAAATAGTGCACGTGTGTTTTGTAAATAATACGCTTGAGTTTTTGATCATTTAAAGAAATCAAAGCGTGGTTTTCTTTTATTCTTGACTTTTGTCATATTGCTCTATTTTCTCATTCTTGTTGCTATCGTCAAGGGTTATGAGAATTATTTTACACTCGAATATCTTAATATTTTTCAAAAAGATGATCCGCATACACGGAAACTTGAAAATTTGAGATAAAGATGTGTGGAGAAGAGAGAGATCAAGGGAGGCTTAGAGTAGGAGAGAGAGAAAGAGGAGTGCGATGATGGCATCTTGAAAACTTGATATAGAGTTGTGTAAAGGAGGGAGATATCAAGGGAGGGAGGGAGAGAGGAGTGTGGTGGTGGTGGTTTGAAAACTTGAAGTATATCTTATGAAAATTATTTTTCCGTGTTGTATCGAATAAGAACTTTTTTTGTAGTGTTTGAGAATTCACCCTAAAATATTTATGAAGAAAAGTTTACATGTAATCATTTAAAAAATTATTATAATATCAATAAAATTCTATTGATATATTTAAATCAGGTTTAGAACTTATTTAATTATAATATATAATTTCAGGGATGAGGTAGTTGTTTGATTGGTTATTTGAGTCTATTAGTTTTTTATATTCTAATCATGATTTCAAATCCAAACTTGAAACCTTTATAAAATTTCTATTTTTATATGCCTTCGAAAACTCATTTAATGTTAAACATGTTTTATTCTTGGCTTATCAGGAACTCATTTAATGAATATGTTTTTCATTTATTTTGTTTCATCATCTATTTTTTCATATTCTAATTTAAACATGATAACATATATGTAACTTAAGCTCTTTTGTATATTCTATTAACAATCTCGTTTGCAATCTATGCATTTATGATTCTATAGTTGTCATATATAAGGAATTATGTTTTTATAAATATTATCTAATCACAAAAATAGTTTTGATTTTTGAATTAATATATCTAGAGCTTTTTTCATAAGACCATGCGTGAGCAATCAACAAAATTACATTTATGGTATATATGAATATTTCTGTTGAGTTCATATATATTGATGATAAAGTTGATTGAAAAAATTGATCTTGAATACAGGTGGTTAGAAAAACACAAGAAGACCTGAGCCTTGTCTGTTGGTATCAGAATGGAAATAATTGTATGCAAGGCCCACGTCTTCTTCAATTTCCATAAATATGACATAAACATGAAAAGTTTTTGTTTTAATGATTATGCTGAATTTATTAAGTATTTATTGTTTATTATGAATTTCTTATTTATGAACTAATAATATATCAAGCGAAATTCAAATATTTTGCTACAAAAATCAGTTTTGGATAGTTTGTAAATATGAAAGTTTTCGAGACCTAAGCATGGAAAGAAGATCAAATTGCAATCCAAACGAAGATGGAGATCCAAGTTTACTGATTCCTTAAGTTTTATAAAAGGGAGATCATCACTAGGGAGTAAAGACATCAATTGCCTACTATGGAATACAGAGGCTGAAAACAAGGGTGCATCTGAGCACATGCTACCACTATTTGATGAAACCTACTATGGTTTCTAAAAAGAGAAGATGGAGATCCAAATTCATTCTAAAGATCGGCATCTATGGGAGATCATCCAGAATGGACTAATGAAGATAGAGAAAAAGGATGCTTATGAAAAGATGGTTGAGAAACCAAGAGTAGAATGGGTTACAGAAGACTTTAAAAAGATAGAGTGGAATGCAAGAGTAAGAAAGATTCTCATATGTGGTTTGACTAGTATAGAATACAATCATATGCAAGACTACGAAGGAGATTTAGGATACTTTGAAGGTGAAATATGAAGGAACCAATAAAGTGAAGGAACAACAAATTGATCTTTTGGTTTCATAGTTAGCGAACTTCAAGAAAAGTCCTAATGAGATCATCAAGAAGATGCTCATTAGGTTCAATGAGATTGTCAATGAACTGGAGTCACTTGATAAATTATACACTCCTAATGAGTTGGTGAGAAAAGTTCTCAGAAGCCTCCCTAGAGTTTGGAATGCAAAGGCTACTATCATACAAGAAGCAAAGGACTTGAAGAAGTTACCTTTGAGTGATTTGATTAACTCCTTGATCACCTATAAGAAGACACTGAAGCAACAAGAAGAAGATGAAGCTGGTTTATCAAATAGGATGAAAGACATGGCCCTTCAAGCTACAGAGTCTCTAAGAACTTCTGAAGCATGGGGAGGATGTGATGATGAGATCATAGTTTTCTTGAGGAGAAGATACTTCAACTTCTTGAAAAAGAAGGATGATAAGAAAAAGGTAAATGGTAAGTTTTCATCCAAATCAACTTCTGACCCTTGTTTTAGTTGTGACAAAACAGATCATTTCAAGAAGGATAGCCTAATGCTGAAACATGGAGATTTCAAGGAAAAGAAGATGCAATACTCCGTTGCTAACAGAAAAAAGGCTATGCTTGTTGCTTGTGAAGCATAGGATGCTTATAACTCCACTTCTGATGAAGAAAGCTCCAAAGGTTGTCTCATGACAGACAAATGATGAGATAATTGATGTTAAAACCTTTACTAATGACCTAAGCAGATTGTCCAAGGTTAATATGATTATCATTTATGAAAGGGTCTTGAATGATCTTGATAGGTTTATTGATGAAAAATTGAATCTTGAATTTGAAATTGAAAGCCTCAAGAATGATGTGAATAAGTCAAGCAATATCACTAAGTCTAATAATGAGCAGATGCAAGTTACTTCAGAAAACTGAGATTGAAAGTAGGAAGGAAATCGAGACCTTGAAGAAAACCATTAATGTCGAGGCCTTCCAAGTAGTGAATCTGAAGACAAAACCAATTTTTTTCAAACCTAAAAGGATAACTAAATCTAAATTGCTGCATAAAAGGGAACAAAATTGCTTTGTGGACAAAAGAAGAATCATGAGCTTGAAAAGAAAGTAACCTTGCTGAAAGTTAAGCTTGCCATTGATGACAAGTATATTAGGAAACTTGGGCCAATGACCAAAATGCCTGAGCAATGAAGGCCTGCGTCTTCCTAGTTAACTATCACAAACCTACACTTAACAGATCATATTACAAATATGGATTTAAATTGAGGCTATTAATAAAAGAGAATTATCTAGAAAACCTCAAAGGAAGTACATTAATGTTACTGATTATCTGTTGTGTACTTATTGTGCCTTGGATGGAGATTTGATTAAAAACTATGATAAGAGGCTAGACAGGTGAAAATCACCTATATTGTTTTACCTACCCCAATTCTATGACAAAACAAACAAAGTTTGGTTCACTGACAATGTTTGTATTGTGAAGGATTCAAAGACACAAAAACTTATTCTTCAAGAAAAATAGCGCAAGATGTTTACAGAAAAACGAAACAAGGAGTCTGAAGAAAAAACACATGTTTTGCTTTTGTTTTGTCATTAACGTCTTTATTCCACCACCATGACTCTCTGGTGTTACTTTGACCTCCTCTTTATTCCATGCCAAATCATAACAGAATGTCTAAAAGAATGAAACAAGACGCGTGAAGAAAGAAAGAAAAAGTCTCATGGTACCTTTGCCACTATCTCCTCAATATCACATAGTGCCTTTGCATCCTTCATATCTCTATGTGTTTTCCTCCCATTTCGACGATGGTATCACCGAAGAATCCCTCAGACGATCAAACACAGTCAATCCATTGTCCCTACATAAAATGTTTTCGAGGGATTTTAGGTTGATTTAAGATGTTTATTAAAAAAAATTGATATTTCATGATAAAGAATAAGAGTTTTTTTTGTGGTTTTTTTATTTATATATATAATAGATTGTTGTGATTTTTTATATTATATTATATTTTTTTAAATAATGGATAGTGTGTCGTTGTCTCACTTGTCATTACAGGGTTCAGTGTATTTATATATATAATAGATTTTTGATTTTGTGCATTTAGATATATAAAAAATTGTTGTCATTTTTCTATTTTGTTTTGATTTTTTTAAAATAATGGATGGTGTGTCATCGTCCAACATACCATTGGATGATTTTATATATTTATATATATAATATATTTGTTTTGACCTTTTCTTAATAAAAAATATTAATGATGTGTCGTCTTTCAACATCATCAGATGGCTTTATGTAATTATATATATAATATATTTGTTTTGACTTTTTTTTAAATGATGGATCGTGTAAATAATGGATTAGGTGTTGTCTTTCCATATGTCATCAGATGGTTTTAAGTATTTGTGTATATTATAGATTTATTTTTACCTTTTTTTTAAAAAAAATGATGGATGGGGTGCCGTTTTCTCATATACCATCGGATGATTTTGTGTATTTATATATATAATAAATTTGGTTTGAACTTTTTTTTAAAATAATGGATGGCGTGTCATCGTCCCGCATACCATTAGATGGTTATATATATATATATATAATAGATTTATTTTGACCTTTTTTTTAATATTGGATGGTGTGTCGTCATCTCACATACTATCAGATGATTTTGTATATATATATTACACTAACATAATCTAGCCGGTGTTTACAGTTCTTGTAAACAAAATGCTCGATTGGTCAACCATATTGCACATTTTTGTTTGAAATTGATAAATCTTGTTTAACTCCATAGCTTGAGACTAGAGGTAAATACACAAGGCTGCCATGATCATGAATATTCAAGACGAAAGCATCTCAGCAAGCTTGAACAATTGTTTATCACGGCCGATAAAATAACTATAGTATATTTTTCGAAACAGATATATATGGTTTTCATTACAGTTTAATTTGATTCTTTGCATTAAAAAGAAAATCAACACCTGTTGGTCCAAGTGACTTGAAGCTTGATAAATAAATGAGTCTCAAGTTGGGAAATAGATGTTGGGAAAACTTTAACTCTGATTGTGGAACCTTCCGACTTGATCCATAACATGTTGAGAAATCGAAAAGTTGAAACCAAAATATATTGAGAATTCTAATTTCTAATAAGAGTAGAATATTAAAATCCCTTACAATTATAAAATAAGTACATTTTAATTGTGTTTAACACTTATAATTTACACCACGATTTATTTGAAAACACTCTAAAAATACACGCTTACCTCTTAAGTGTCTTGCACTTATTCTTATACTTAGAAACTCTCTAAGTTTTGTGGTAATGAATAAGGGTGCTAAGCATCCCTTATATACTAGTTATACAATCACAATTCTTATCCTCCTTAACTAATTTTCCATAATCAAAGTAGGAGACTACTAACATTCAAGGGGGCTAAGCTAGATTATTAGTTTGCAACTAAACTTCTTAGTGCAACTAAATTTCCTATAGCTAATCTCTAAGCACACCATGCTTTACTAAGGAAAGTTGAATGTTGAAGAGTATGAGTTGAATGTTTAGCACTCCCTCTCAATGAGTACTCCTCCCTTTTACTGTTGAACGAGTAATCATTCCAAGCTACTTTCTGAACTCTTTAAACTTACCCATTCTAAACCCTTTAGTGAAAATATCTGTAACTTGATCGTTGGTATTGATGTACTTCATCTCCATCTTTTCTTGAAGTACCTTCTCTCGAACAAAGTGATAGTGAACTTCCACATACTTCGTTAGAGTATAAAACATTGAATTCTCTGCCATCCGGATTGCTGATTGATTATCGTAGTAGAGTTGAACTGTGTAATCAATAGGTTGATAAAGATCCTCCATCAACTGCATCAACCATGTATACTCTTATGCTGGCACAATAGATGCACGATATTCTACCTCTATACTTGACAAAGACACTATTGGTTGTCTCTTGTTGCACCAAGAGATAACCTCTGATCCAAGGTTGAACATATAACCAGTTGTTGACCTTCGAGTGTCGTGATCTCAAGCATAGTCAACATCACATAAACTGGTCAACTGGGAATGTTCTTCCTTCTTGTATAGAATGTCTAAGTCAATAGTTTCTTTGGCATACCTCAGAATTCATCGCACTGCTTCCAAGTAAGGTTTATTAGGACTTTGCATGAATCTTTTGGCTACACCAACTGCATAGAAAATGTCAGGCCTTGGCAAAGTGAGGTAGATCAAGCTTCCCACTATTTTCCTGTACATAATCTCATCTTCAAGATCTTTGCCTTTAGCTGAGCACTGCTTAGCAATTGTCTTCACTAGTGTTGAAACAGGTTTACAATCAAGCATTCCATATTTCACTAGAAGGTCTTTGGCATACTTCTACTGACACAAGAATATGCGCACCTTGGTTCGATCTATTTCAAGACCTAGAAAGTGCTTCACCTCTCCAAGCTCTTTCATTTGGAATTGAATTGATAGGTTTGTCCTCGTCTGTCTCATCTTCTCTTCATGATCCCCTGTGATGATTAGATCATCCATGCAGACAAGAATTGCTAACATCTTCTTACCTTGAATCTTCATAAATTGGTTTGAGTCTACTGGCTCAAGTGAGTATCCGCTTTGAATAAGAAACTCAGCTGTCTTCCCATATCATGCTCTAAGTGCTTGCTTCAAACCATAAAGTGCCTTCTTTAGTTTGCACACATACGAAGGATAGGTTCTGCTCTTGAATCCCTTTGGCTGCTCCATATAGATCTCACGATCAAGCTTTCAGTGTAAGAAAGAATTCTTCATATCCAGCTACCACAGCGTCCACGACTTACTTGTGACAAGTGCTAAAAGAACTCGAATAGTTGTAATCTTGGCCATTGGACTAAATGTATCATCATAATCCAGGCCATATTTTTGTGAGAATCCACGAGCAACAAGCCGAGCTTTGTACCTTTCAATCGAACTATCAGATTTGATTTTGATCTTGTACACCCACTTGCAAGAGATTGGTTGCATAGACTTTGACTTTGGCACTAAATCCTAAGTCTCATTTTGATTCAGCGTATTAATCTTTTCTTGCATGGCTTGTCTCCATTCCTTACCACGAGCTGCCTTCTTATGCTAATCCGGTTCTTACGGCTTGTCATCTTCAACAAGAGCTGCATTGGTGTATTTGGGATTTGACTTCTGCTCTCTGGTTTAATAGTGATGCTTTCGTTGATCTTTTACCTGCTCTTCTTCTTGGTCAACTTCTTTTCTGCGTCTTCAAGTTAGATAGGTATATCCTGCTCTCTAATTTGTATACTATGTTTTGCCAGGGACTGCTTTCAGTATTTGAAGATTTAGGAGATAACTCTTCTTCAGGACCTTCAAGTTCTAAAGGAACTTCTAGATGAAGAGTAGCTTTCGCTTCTTTGTTCAGCTTCTCCTGTAGCATTTCTTCAAACTCTTTTGAGTCTGGCAAAGATTGATTATGGGCTCCACCAAGATAATGCTTCAATGAACACCACATTTCTTGATGGATAGCAGCGACCTGTGTTGGGATCAACACACTTCCATCTCTATCGTTGATCATAGTATTCGACAAAGATACATCGCATCACCTTCTTATCGAATTTGCTCCAAAGGTTATCAGGGACTAAC
Source organism: Drosera capensis (assembly GCA_001925005.1). Classification (NCBI taxonomy): domain Eukaryota; kingdom Viridiplantae; phylum Streptophyta; class Magnoliopsida; order Caryophyllales; family Droseraceae; genus Drosera; species Drosera capensis. Next base: position 12,678 of record LIEC01010918.1, on the reverse strand, counting down.
ACATAGCACACACATCCGAAAACTAAAATGTGACTCATCACTAGCGTCATTTTCCATAGTTTCTCGAACGGTGTCAAGAATCCAAGCCTCGCTTGTGGTAATCTGTTGATGACATGAGCCATCGTCTTCATGCATTCCACCTAAAAACATGATGGCACGTTCTTGGCATGTGGCATCCTTCTGCAAGTCTCGACTAGATGACAATTCTTGCTTTCATAAACCCCATTTCGCTGAAGAGTGTCGGGACAAGTCAACTTCCTTCCGATATTTTTTTTCCACAGGAACATCTTGAACTCGTTTGACATGTACTCATCTCCATTATCAGTTTGGAGACACCTCACCATAGTTCCTAACTCCTTCTCGACGTCTTCTTTGAAAGCCTTGAATATTGACAATACTTTTGATTTTTCCTTCATGAGGTATACGCATACATACATCGAGTAGTCATCAATAAAGGTAATCATATACCTTAGACCGGTGACCGATGGTTGCTTCACTGGACCAAAGACATCCGAGTGACAAACTCCAAAGGAACCTTGGCTTTGAATTGCGACTCCTTGAATGGTGACTGGTGTGCTTTGCCATATTGACAACTAGCACAGTTAGAATCTTCATAAATCTCCAACTGCGGAAGCCCCTTAAGAGTTGATTTTCTAATTCTCTCTCTTAATTTCTGAAAGCTAACATGCCCAAATCGAGCATGCCATAGATCAACAGTCTCATTCTTTCGAGTCTTATCCACGTAAGCCTCTTGGGCTGATATGATATAGATAGACTCTATTCATCTTTCTTTCATGATAGGCATACTCCTGTTGTGGCTATGATAAACTTTGACTTCGCTAGGCCCGAACATCACATGGTGTCCATTTGTCGTCAGTTGTGAAACTGATAACAACTTCTTCGCCATACCAGATACGTGAAAAACATTTATCTAACGAGACCTCTTTGTTGTTGTGTCGAGGAACGATCGTCGTCTTGCCAACATGAGCTATAGGCAACTTCGAGTTGTTGACGATGACGGACATGCACTTTCCTTTGTACTCGAATACGTCATTAAGCTTCTCCTTGCTTCCCATCATGTGATTAGAAAACCAGAATCTAAGATCTGATCATGGTTGTAGTTAATTACCTTATTTTTGTTGACAGCCGCAAGCGCCAACTCTTCTAATGGTTCAGTAATACAAGAAGCTACGAGCTCTTATTCTTCTATCGCCATGGATACTTGAAAATCCATTTCTTTTTCGATATTGCCTTTATTTTTACTAGAAGAAGAAAAATTACCTCTTTTAGATTTTCTTTAACACGAGCAAAGTGTCCCTTCCTTTCGCAGTTATAGCATTCTTCATTTTGACGCCCTCTTTGCCCGTCACCTTGAGCCCCTTCTTGATTAGAGCTTCTCTTAGATTGGTAATTCCTCCAAGAATGCTTCTTCTTCCAGCCTCCTTGCTGACGTGATTGTCCTTCTTGCATCAGTTGAGCGTCTTGGTTGGATTTCTTCTCTAGACCTCTTTTTTTTTTTTTTTGTGCTAATAAGAGTCATGCTTTCTTTCGTAATAGAGATCCTAGATATTTGCTTATCTAGAGCTTCCTGGTTCACAAAAATGCTCTCCAGCTTCTTGAGAGTCGACTGAGTGGCCCACCATGGGTTGCTGTAAAAAGATCTTTGAATTTCGGTCTTAACCCGTGAATAATGATCCTCCTCGTATGAGGATCACTGATTGGATTCTCTGGATTTAATTTAGTAATCTTTTCACATAAAGTTTCACTTTAGTGAAGTACTCACTTATCATCAAATCTCGTTGTAAGACTGACATAACCTCATTCTCGAGCGATTAAAGTCGGGCATCATTGTTTTAGCGAATAAAGTGGCTAGAGTGTTCCATGCTTCATTGGACGTTTTAGCGATCTTAATTCTCTATGAAAATTCATCTTCTATAGAAACAGTAAGAACGAGCATCGTCTTACCAACCTTTACCTTCCATTTCTTAAGATCGTCCTCCGGCTCTTTTGGTGGTGTTGCATCAAGCCCGTCAATAATCTCCCAGAGATTTTGACCGAGGAAGTAAAACTGCATTCTGATGCTCCAAGTGTTATAGTTGTTGCTATTTAAGTTCTCAATATTATTAACCGAGCTACTAACTTTTGACATGGTGACTTCCTAAAAATTATTTTTACAATGCGGTAAAAATATTTTTTTTTTACAATAACAGTTATATTTTACAATTCCAATTTGAAAATAATAAAAATATTTTTTGTTAGTAACTTTATTTTTAACAGATCGGTAAAATTTATTTATCGAGTTTAATAAAAAATAATATTTCATCAACTGTATCCCTCTGACGTGGCTCTGATACCACTTGTTGAGAAATCGGATAGTTGGAATCAAAGAATATCGAGAATTATAACTTCTAATAAGAGTAGAATATTACAATCACGTACACTTATAAAACAATCATAGTCTAATTGTGTATAACACTCATAATTTACATCACATTTTATTTTGAAATACTCTACAAATACACTCTTATCTTTTAAGTTCCTTGTACTTATTCTTACACTTAGAAACTTTCTAGGTTTTGTGGTAATGAAGAAACGTGCTAAGCATCCCTTATATACTAGTTAGACAACCATAATTCTTATGCTCCTTACCTAATTTTTCATAATCAACATAGGAGACTACTAACATTCAAGGGGCTAAGCTAGATTATTAGTTTGCGACTAAACTTCTTAGTGCAAATAAATTTCCTATACCTAATCTCCAAGCACACCATATTTTACTGAGGAAAGTTGAATACCTAATCTCCAAGCACACCATATTTTACTGAGGAAAGTTGAAGTTGAAGAGTATGAGTTAGAATGTTTAACATAACATGGATCATGAGCTTCACAGGCCAATTCGGATTTCTAAATCTATTCGATATGCAACCGAGTGATAGAAGTCTAGGATCACACTGTCTTTCACGATGAGAAAAAAAGGTCTTCAGTTTCTGGAGCTCTTTCATACTCTACGACCCATCAGAAAATTAATTTTCAAAGGCTACATAATATAGATGTATCATTCTCAAAAGTCCAAATGAAATGATCGAGCATGATGAGGCCAAATATTTAACTGGGGCTTACAAAATGAATAATATCTGCCTCTAGCATTTTGGCCAATAGCAACAAATATTCCACATAGGAGGAGAATGTCTAGCTTGAATTGCTTTGGTTTACACACTATACTTGTGATAGAAATGAAGAACAACATAGAATATTTGATCGGGTATTATAGCTCCAAAAAGACCTCAGAAAATCTCTATGAAATTAAGACCGAGCCAAAATGAAGCAGCGGTAACGTTGCTTCAACTTGTTTACTGTGTAATCTTATTTGTTTCGATGCGCGATCAAATCATTGTTTCACACAACTAATCCTAATATATGCTAGAATTATGCTCATTCAGATAATATGATTGTTTTCTCGTTCCGAGTAAACAAGCCAGTGCTATATTTTGTTTTGCCATATTTAATTTGAGTGCGGCTTAGTTAACCATTTGATGCATGGTCTGATATCTGGTGCCTTTCTAATGTTACCTAAATGCGCTTCGTTATGGTGTGATTTGTTGTCAAGCTCGTTGGATCCGTATCCGGATCCCGGCCCACATGGCTCTTATGACTTCGGATTGATTAGTTTGAAATGCTTGCTTATACTATCATCCAAGGTATAATTATAACTGTTGAGAAGAGTAACGGACCCCACTATGGCATTCAAAAGCAAAACTGGTGATCTATGCAATTGATTTATGCAATCGATTCAAACTAGAAAAGATAAAAGAGATCCCAAAATTTTGTATTGTTGTTTTTAATCCAACTTCATATATATTCTTAGTATTGGAATCTCTTATCAGATGTATTATATTGACTGCTAGAACTATTTCGTTAACACAAAGATGATTGAGTGGTACTGGAATCTCGTATCACATGATTTTAACTTTTTAATGTTGTGTTTTGGGAAGCACTAACTTGTATTTCATAATGTGTCAAAACGATCATATCCACGCAGTTATTCGTGTTTCAATATGCGTGAGAATATTACAAATCTTTCACAATGGACGGTATGTATGTAATCAAAAATGTGAAGGTGGTAAAGGCTTTGGAAAAATACATGTCAATATGAAAATCATTGGTTCTTACATTTACGTACAAGACAAGAATCGAAAAGATTGGAGATGTACCTACTTTTCCAAATTCAAATTTGACCTTTTCGACTGCAATGATATTGAAACAAATGTTGGAAACGACAATTGGAATTTCGATAAGTAATATGCATAATTTATTATTGACATGTTGGTTAGTGAAAAATTTGAATCAACCCAAACAATTTCCACTATAAGGTGACGAATTATTACATGCACTACATCGGCAAATGTGATTATATTTTCTTTAGTGTTTTTTGTTATTTAGTGTTTTTACCATAGAAGTATTCGTATAAACTTTTGAGTCGGTGATGAAAATATTAAACTTTTCTGTTTTGAGATGAAGATTTTAATCAAATATAACCATCTTTCGGCCGAGACTGCAGTCTTAAGCTTCTATTTATTTATTTTTATGTGTGTGTGTGTTTTAAATTTATTAATTTATGTATTTTGTATTCGCCATCACTATTTATTTAGATGTGCATTAGTAACGTTTGTATAAGTGGTTGACCTCTAAAATAGTTTTTTTTTTTAATTTTATTTATGCATGAAATATTTGCACCTTGTTTTTAAATTTCACTTATGATATAAAGAGACTTATACATATATTTCTATATTGTCAATCAATGTAAATGCAGATGTCATTGCTTGAGTTGAAAAGATTGGATCCATTAAAAGTAATAGAAAACTCATAAAAATGAAAGCAACAATCATCAATCACAGATACGTTGTGTCCCTTATATTTTGAAATACTTTCAGGATATTTTTAAAGTAAATACAAAAATTCAAAATACAAACCAACAACTTATCATATCATAGAAATGAAGAATTGGGATTTGGGAGGCGAAAACAAATGTGTTTATCAAACTGTTGAAGAACTATCATGGCAAGTAAGTTGTACTAGCGATCACTGGGTGTATCTGCAAGCAATTCAAAGGTATGAACAAGAATATTATCTTAATATTGATTTGAGTGAATTATCATTTATAATATCAAAAGTGCAACACTAACACAATTCAATGCAAGACGAGATTATCTCTCCACAAGCCAACCAAGTATGTTTTTCATCAATCCTGATATCAAAGAAATTAGAGAACTGTCATCATTAAATAAAAATATAAAAACAATGAAACAACTCAAAATCAAAAATAGGTTAACTATTATAGAAATTTTAGATTACACTCTTCAGAATAAGGTGAGAAAAAACATTCTACAATTAACAAAATCTTAGTGTTCATGTTGGTTTAAATTGTTATTTGATGTAGTAACAAAACAATTTCTAAACAGGAAGATTTTATCTGCATGTGCGATGTTATCATTACCGAGGTCTATGACAGTTTTCCATACCGGTACTATAATCCTCGTACGATGTGTCGTCATAAAATGAAAGAAATATAATGATTTGTGATAGTTGCTCAAATCAGAAATACACTCAAATATAAGAAATCATCATAATATGAAAAAAAAAAAACCATCGAATATGTATTTCTTTGTTACAGTACTAACAATTAATATATATGAGCAGGTACAAAATAGTTGTGGCAAAGACAACATGACAAACACTACAGTGGTCCTGTTCGAAAGAGGCGAACAACTGATTGGTATCCCAATGATCCAATTATTAGCGGACAATCAAGAGATACAAATTCAAAACACATAAAAAAAATAAAAATTAAATGAAATATATTTAGTACTCCAATTATACAAAAGCATAATAACATTGATTATGAAACAGTTGGTAGGAACTTCAACAACCCTAAAACTGGTCAAGAGGATAGTGGGTTAGAGACGGATTTTTCAAATCATGATAATAAATTACAACATGAAAAATCCAGACGAGTAGTACACTATCAATAAGATATACGAGATGGATGAACAAAGCAATTAATGAAGCAACAGAAAGTATCAAAGTCAAACTTGAAGATAACAAAACACAACACAAGAAGATCTTAAAGAAAGTCAAGATGACTCCCGCATATCAACACAATTGCAGTCAGACAAGAACTCTACGTCTATTGTATTTCATCACAAAACAAAATGTCACAACGAAGTTGAAGGAGAACAACCATTGAAGAAACAAGCTTAAGAAGGAGCCAACATCGCTTATACTGTTTTCTTGATTTCATTCTCAAGAAAATAGTTTTTTTTAACGGAAAGACAATAGTTATTCATCAAATATTTGTTTTTAATTTTGAATGTTATTTAGAGTTTGACATTTTTTTCATCAACATTTATTACATTTAAATTAGAACAATGTAGAGATTATTTATTATTTTTTAATTAATACTAATGTTATGTCACATTGAATAATAAAAAAAGAAATATAATATCTAGCGTAGCGTGCGGGGCAGCAAACTAGTTACTTAATAATTATACTACCTCCGTCCCACAATAAACGTAACGTGCATATATGTAAGCAATAAAGTTATTCATGTTACGAATCATTTGCGGGACGATTTTGATTGCTGTTCCTTTCCGTTTCGATGCTCCGTAATGGATGGATCCTCAAATCGATTATTGCTACGACTAGGTTGGGGGGTTAGGGTTTCGTGAATTGGGAGAAAATGAAAACTGCTACCAAGAGGATGATGCTTTCTTATTTGTATGATCTAATGTTTTTTCTTTGAGTAAACATCTCCTGTGGTAGCATTAACAAAAGGTTTTCATTTGCAGTTGTATAATGTGGTGTGCAATGAAATTTCCGTCCTGACATGTTCTTTTATAGAGACATGCTCGTGATGCTTGCAAAGAATAAGAAGGTAGACGAGGTAAAATGAGTTTGGTCAAATTTAAAGGGAGAAAAAATACTATTTGATCAGCATATATTTGGAGACATTATGACGCTCTGCTTTTTTAATTAATTGACGTTTTGTGTTTTTTTTAAGACGCTGCTTTGTGCTTTTATTCAGGCGTTTTGTTTCTTCAACTGACGCTCTGTTTAAACAAAACATAGAGTGTTTGAACAAAAAAAGAGAGCGTCTAGAGAAAAACATAGAGTGCTTGCAGAAAAAAACGAAAACAGAACGCCTAAATAAAAAATAGAGCGACGGTGGTCGAATTTCGATAATGATGGTCGGATTTCGATTACGGTGGCTCGATTCCGACGATGGTAGTCGGATTCTGACAAATATTCTGATGACGGTGTCGGATTCCGATCAATATTTCGACAGTGGTAGTCAGATTTCAGTCAAGATTCCGACGATGGTGGATGGATTCCGATTAAGATTTCGATAGCGGTTGAGTCATGGTAGGGGTTGGGGATGGAGATGAGAATATGATTAGGGATTTAAATGAAATAGGTGAATTATATGTTTTTGAAATTTAGATTCCTAGTATATCTTTTTGATATTTTTTTTCAAATTTTTATATATTTAAATAATTTATCCAAATAAAAAAAATATTAAATTAAAATATTATAATTTATATAGAATAAAATGAAATATCATTTTCGATCTTGAAAATCACACTCGGGCCTCGAACTGATAAGCCAAAGCCTCGCCAGCAAGGCAACACTGGATAGTCCGAGATAGAGCAACTAGTGAGACAGCAACGATGTGGGCATCGACCGCCGGCGCGGGAACATTCGCATTCCCACTCCACACCGTCCGCTCAAACTTACCCTTTATCATCTCAACGCCGCCGAGCACCACCAGTTTCCGCCGCCGCTGTTGCAGTGGTTCTCGTTCTGCGCCTCTCCGTTATAGAAATGATAGCCCATTTGTCCCAGAGGTAGAAAATTATCCAGCGCCCTGGTTTCTTTAAAATTTTAGCTATATTGTGTTCCTTGAAGCTTTTTTGACCTTTTGGTTTTGAAATGTGGGAGAATCGATTGTGTGTATGGAATTTTGTTCATATGGATATTCAATTTATATTTGTCGGTGGGCTCAGTATTGGAGCAGGTGTGACTAGCGGTTCGTTGATGAATTTGGCAACACTTCACATGAAGCCAATAAGTCTATAGTAGAAGGGTAAGCATGTCTTTCTACACTTGATCTTAGCCAAAAGGCCGAGAAAGGTATTAAAATGATTGGGGTGCGACACGAACACTTCCTAGGAGGTCACCCGTCCTAGTACTACTCGAGATTAAAACATGCTTAACGGTCCTTATACAGCGTGTGTTAAGTTTAAAATGATTAGATCAAATGCTTGAAATTAAAAACACAGAAATGGATGATTAAGTTTACAATATATACTGTATAACCTAATTTCATACCTAGCGTGTCAGATAGACCTATTTAAGGCCATTCTTTGTTGGTTCATGTAAGGTGTGGTCTTACTTGATAAATCTCACCCAATGGTTCTTCAGAGTACTCCCCTTACCCATGTACTCTTTGTCACCTAGATTTTTTTATCTCAAGCATGTTATTTCAGAATTCAGACCACCTATGCTCCTCTTTTTTTTTTTTTGCAACATTGGTATTTGATGCCTCTCCAATCCAACAACACTGCATTTTTTGCAATATGTTGAACATCAAAATTAATGTCCTTCATAGTTGGTTTTTTGTAGCCTATTTCGTGATAAAGTTTGCAGGTTCTGGGGAGGTTGAACCTTATATTTTGACAAGATTGTGGCATATTAGATATGAAATGTGATAACTCATACATAGCCTTGAAAACTATATTTGCTGCTCTGGATTAAACGTGAAACACAATTAGCTTGTTTTTCTACATGATGCAACCACAGAATTAGTATTGATTGTGGTTGTAGGAATAATACAATAAGCATTATGTTTAGTTATTGAGCTGCTTGTTTTTCTTGCAGGTTGAGGGCGCAGTAAATTCGCTTCAGTCAGACTTCAGGGCTGTGGATGATTTGGTGGCACGAAATACTTTCCGAGTTCTTAGATCTTATCAGAATGCACGAGTTGGCTCTCATGTAAGTGGTAGCTCTTGGAGGTGTTTGTATGATGCTGAAATCTCTGGTGCATATTATTGGGGTCAATATGGTTTGAGAGCTTTAGTATTTCGCTAGCAAAATCAGGATTTCCTTAATCATAGAGCGATTTTTTCGGCAGCTTAAGATGTATAATCCCATGATTCTTTCGGTTGGGATTGTTCTGAGAAGGTTTTTTTTTTTTTCCTTCTTTTTTTTTTGTGGAGCATTTCTCGCAATTCAACAGCAATATGTATCCATGCTGTTATGCTTTCTGTCGGAATCTTTAACAGAAAATTGATTGTTTGATAAGTATCAAGGCATTGTATTGGACTATCCTATATGAATACTGCTTTGAAGCCCTGAACAGTATGGATGATCCTGTTTCTTAAGCAAACATTCATGTTGCATTGGGAAAAGAATTGCGATGTATGAAGATATATACATTTGTAGTTGCCATGATTTATAAGTCTCACGTCTCAGCACTACAAATCTGCACGCTTGTCAAACGGATGCAAATGTACAGAACTCTTGGGATTGGACACACTGTGGAAAAAAGTTTCAATTGTAGCAGTATCAAGTATTATATGAGTGGTATTTTCGTACTTTCAAAAATTATTGCAATGATATTTAACTGTCGCTCTTTTATTTGCCTGCATGTTCTTTGTTCGAATCAGTGTTGCTATATTGTTATAACACTTCTGTTTTTTTATCTTCTTCCATTAGGACGTTCCTGTGTGTGTTAATGCTTTTTGTGTTGAGGTCCTCTGTGTTTTTCTATTGTTAATGGTAACACGATACGTATCGTGTATCATACAATATTGATAACTATGTCACTTCCCTCTTCTATCTGACTGGTATACCACACAGACTACTTAGGGTTGTTAATTACTGAGTTGCTGTAACTGTATCACTTTGCTGATATAAAATATGTTGACTGCCTTGAACAAGATTACTTCAGGAATATGATCTTGGACATAGCCACCTGTGATCTGCTTAAGGTTTGATCTCTAGTTTAAAGATCTTTGATGTTCTGTCAGTTCTTTGGTGGATGTACTGGTTATGGGCATGATGAAGCAGGAGGACGTGAAGGGCTTGACCAAGCTTTTGCAGAAATTTTTGGAGCGGAATCTGCAATTGTTCGTTCACAGGTTTCCATCTCCCTCTATCTGTGAGAGCTTCCCCGCGTTATCTATTAGTAATTTTTTTTTTTCGGTGTTTGGACTCATTTCAATGTTAGTTTTTCTCAGGCACCCATGCTATAACTTGTGCATTATTTGCTATTTTAAGGCCAGGTGATGAGGTTAGCCTTGCTGGGTAACTTTTCCTTATTAGTCACAATTTCCCATTGCACAAAATTGATTGGAGCATTTGTTTTCAGCTTTTGGCAATTGCTGGTGCTCCTTATGACACCTTAGAGGAAGTCATTGGAAAGCGAGATTGCAATGGGTTAGGCTCTCTGAAAGATTTTGGAATCAAATACCGAGAAGTTCCTGTAGGTCTTCTCGGAGTTCCCACTTGTAGCTATCAGATGCTTAAACTGTACATGAAACATGAAGTTTACTAGCGGCCCTTTGACCTTTCTATGCTTGCTTTAGCTTGCAGAGGATGGTAGACTTGACTGGCAAGGACTAGCAAGTGCTTTGCTTCCTGAAACAAGATGTGCATTAATCCAACGATCTTGTGGCTATTCATGGCGAAAGAGTTTAAGTGTTGATGAGATTGAACGAGCCATTCACATGATAAAGGTAGCTATAATAATGATAGCATGGAGCAAGTGTTTTAAATGCTCTACTAATATTGCATCTTGCATCTGGAAAATGAACTGAGATCTTGACTTGAAGAAGAGGGTGAATAAGCCTCTCGCCTTTCAATTAGGATGTAAAATATTAAATTTTGATAGAACTCTGGCCAGCTAATGTCCTTGTGTGTGCTTAAAGGATAGTCTTATGCTTCAACTAACTGTAGTTGCTTTTGTACCTGACTATTTATATGTGAAAGGAGTCCATGTAAGTTTACTGGTGCTATTTCATCTCTCGTGCAGCGGCAGAATCCCAACTGTGTGGTTATGGTGGACAACTGCTATGGTGAATTCGTGGAGACCAGTGAACCTCCAATGGTGGTGTGTAAATCTAGAAACCATTATTATATGATCAAAATGGGATAATCATAGTAATCCATCGCAGGGTGCAGATCTGATTGCTGGAAGTTTGATAAAGAACCCTGGTGGGACTATTGCACCATGTGGTGGATATGTTGCTGGGAAAGCAAGATGGGTAAAAGCAGCAGCAGCTCGGTTGTCAGCCCCTGGACTAGCGGTCGACTGTGGGTCCACACCTGGTGATGTTATGCGAGCCTTTTTTCAAGGATTGTTCCTTTCTCCTCAGATGGTTGGGGAGGCTATCAAGGTACGATGTTGCAGGAATGTATTCCTATCATCTTGTATTTTCCTTGCAAGAGTGATACTTCATATGCTGTTTCGTTGGAAGGGAACACTACTGATTGCAGAAGTCATGGCATCAAAAGGGTTCAAAGTTCAGCCACATCCACGAGTAGTTCGACATGATACAGTACAGGTTAGCTGCATAATGGATAACTTTTCAATTATTTTTTTCCTTGGTGATCTACTGAAGCTTATTGTGTTCTATGCAAATCTGTCAATGTGTGCGTGTTCTAGAGCATTGATCAATCAATATCCTGTTACATTTATAGATGTTTTCAGCTAGTTGCCATACTTTCTATATGAAGTATTTGTTCTCCAAAGCTTCAACTAGTTGATTACCTGTATCATATGGGCTCCCACTACACCCCCTTGACAGTTCTTTGAGAAATGCCAGGGCCTATTTCTTGACCTGAACAATATGTTCCATTAATACTTCTACCCAGCACTCATGAAGCCATCCTTTATATATGCTTTGAGAATTCAATGGTTAAGACTTAAGAGGTTCCGTTGTGGCTTATGAACTGAGTTCCGATCATAATTATTAGGTCCTCCATCCCCATTAAGTAGTGTTCCACATACGGTAATTACCGGATAGAAATGTGGCCCAACGTAAAAGTTCATATAGTCTATGCAACAACGTGGGTGTTGTACAGGACCCTGAATATCTCAGACGGTTGTGCAGAGTGGTCACTATGGTTTTGGTTCACGTCAGACGAGCGGGGACTTCCTCGGTCGATACTGTGAGCCAGGAGTGCTTTTGTTTCACTCTGATGGACCCATTCTTTTAACATCTTCCTCTTGTGGGCATATGAACCGTTAACAAACTTGCATATTCTGCCCTCGTTTTTAGGCTGTACAGCTGGGAAGTCGTGAACGCCTCCTTGCCTTTTGCGAAGCCGTACAAAGAATGTCCCCGGTTGGCTCTTTCACTAGACCAGTCCCTGGATCAACTCCTGGATATGCATCCGAGGTATGACTGCATTAAGAGCTCATAGTTTTGAGACCGCACATGAACTTTTGATGTTGCCATTAAATGAGTATAGCATGATCTCGGCTTTATTCCTATACCGTTGGTTGGTTTTGTAGATTTTATCATGCTCAAGCTCCTCAACTTTCCTTGATTTAAAACAGGCTTCAGAAATCCCCTCAACATTCTTATGAAGAATCTCCTCACCTTTTTTTCCTTCTTT